>NTMA01000039.1:345139-543312 GCA_002917075.1 Hawksworthiomyces lignivorus | reverse complement strand
ACGGGCGCTGCAGGCGCGGGCGGCGGCGGACGTGGCGGCGGCGCAGCAGAAGCTGGCGGCGTCGCGGGCGACCGTGGCGCGCACGCGCGACGCCATCCGCGGCCAGCGCCGCCGTATCTGTGAGGACCTGCAGCGCGTCTTCGCCGTCGGGCCCGTGCCGCTGGCCAGCCAGCCGCTGGCGTTCCAGATCGCCGGCCTGCCGCTGCCCAACACCGAATACGGGCTGGGCGCGGCCGCGTCATCGTTGTCCTCGTCGCCGTCGTCGCCCACGCCGCTGCCGCTGCCGCTGCAGCTGCAGCCGCCGCCGCCCGCCGAGGACGTGCTGTCGGCTGCACTCGGCCACGTCGCCGTGCTCGTGCACGCGCTCGAGGGCTACTTGGGCGTGGCGCTGCCCTACGCGATCTCGCCGCTCGGGTCGCGCTCCGTCGTCCGCGACGACATCAGCAAGATCCCCGACCAGCAGCGCGCGTTTCCGCTGTACTTGCCGCGCGGCGGCCTCAGCTCGCAGTACCGCTTCGATTACGCCTGGTTCCTGCTCAACAAGGACATCGAGGCCCTCTGCTACGCCCAGGGCCTCAAGGTCGTCGACATCCGCCACACCCTGCCCAACCTCAAGTACCTGCTCTACGTCTGCAGCGCCGCCTCCGCCGACCTGCCCGAGCGCAAAAAGGGCGGCGTGCGCGGCCTCTGGATGGGCCACATCCAGCGCCACGGCGGGTCGGCAGTCGCGGCTGACGATGGCGCTAGCATCACCTCCGCTGGCAGTCGCCGCGGCAGCGCCGAGAGCTTCGTCTTCCCGCCCAAGCAGCGGGCCGCCAGCACGCTCAGCCAGGTGGGGACCGACGACGATGTTGGCGACCTTCAGAAGGGCGCGGCGGATACGACCAAGAGCCCGGCGATAACCTTGTCTCTGCCGTTCGATGACGAGGAGACCCCGTCGTGGACACTGCGGACAAGGGGCATGCGAGAAAACAGAGACAGATAGCCGTTATAGGGCTGTGGTCAGGTCACAGACATTCAGGACACACCAACAAACTACCAGTAGAGGTGACAAAGGTTCACATCAAGTTTTACACGATTCCGTGGTGCCCGTTGTAGGCACCGAAAGCATTTTGTATTTTAGAAGCGTGCGATATTAGAAGAGACCATACAATGAAATTAATAAGATGGCGAAATTGAGCGAGGAGCAATGAAATGAACCGGGAACTATCATATCCAAAAACAAAATTTAACCATAACTGCAGAACCATGACCGACATGCATGAGCAGCCAGCTGAGAATAGTCTTCAACAAAACCAATTTTGCTGCGAAGAGGTAATTTCGAAGCGAGGAGATAGGAAGCGGGTGATGGCATACTTGCGTCGTTTCATACAGAATGCCATCCAAGATACAAAACAGAAGGGGCCTAATCAGACATTGAAACGACAATACGTGGTCATCTTGGCATCGTGCCATTTGCAGACCGTATTCCAAGAGGGGGGTTATTCTGGGGAATTTGTTTCCGTCGTTCGCCTTTTCCCTAAGCCACAGCCACGATTGGGCTATCGCGCTTCATCAGCGCAGACGCAATTAGCGGTCTGCCGCCGGCATCGCCGTCGTCTGCGTCTGTCCACCCGTTCTTGGGGCCCCAGGTGATCTTCTTGTTGTGGTTGAGCGTCACCTGAATCAGCGCCTGCATGATGGGGCAGTTCTTGCGCACGCTCTCGTAGCCGTCGAACTCGACGACCTCGACGGCGGGCGCCTCCTTCAGGATGTCGTCCAGCAGGCTGCTGGAGAAGGCCTCGTAGAAGCCCTGCTTGCGGAAGCCGTCGAGCCAGCTGAGGCTGGGGTCGAGCTGGACGAACACGTTCAGCTTGCGCACGCTGACGCAGTCGTGCAGGCCCAGCGCCCGGTTGACCGCCCAGCACTTGGGCGGCTTGTTGAAGCCGGGCCCCAGGCGCAGCTCCATGCTCGTCATGTCCTGGCGCTGCCGGGTCGACAGGCGCGCGAGCAGAGGGCGGCGCGTCTTGAAGAAGCGGCCCGGGTGGGTGGGGAAGACGCGCACGACGTGCGAGCTGTAGAAGAAGTGGGACGCCTCTAGGTAGACCTGACGGCACGTGCGCAGGAGAAAGAGCTTCTTGTAGACTTTCTTGAAGTTCTCAGGCGTGAGGTCTAGCACGGGGTCGGTATCTTCAAAGTGGTAGCCGTAGATCTTGAGACGGAGCTCCGTCGGCAGCTCAAGGAAGCGGAACGGTTTCACGGGTTCCTTTCCCTTTCCAGAAGTTGCAGCCGCAGCCTCGCCGTCGGCAGCCCTTTCAGGCGCCACAGCCGCAGCTGCAGCCACTGTTTCTGCAGCCTTCTTCGGAGAGAAGTCTTGCAAGCTCAGCTTGTGAATAGGGATGGTGCTGATATCGAACTTGGCCGGCTGGACATCGGCCTCGTCTTCGGAGGGATAGTTTGAGGGATAGGTAGAGCTCGACGGAGTCGCATGGCCGGAATAGACGGCAGTTGGAGTGGGGGTCACCCCGTTCGGCCTGGACAGCCTTGCCCGGGACCGTTTCGCCATATCTAGATGTGGTGTGATATCGTAAGGTAGGTTCAGCTATTCCTACTTCCGTATGCAATACGTTGTGTTTCTGTACGCAGTACAATTAAATAAAAGAGTGCGTCAACGCCAGAAGCCGAAGCAACGCTGTCGAAGGTATGTGACAAAGAACAGCCGGAATGCAGGAGTGACCAAAGGAGAGCACAGTTATAGGCTTTGACTATGTGTCAGGGAGATATATCCAAAAAGGCCCGAGGCGACTCAACAACTAGAAATCCGTTATGCTTGGTAGGACGAGGAAGGCTCTAGAGAGTGGCTCCATCGTGAGTTGCAACAAGCAGGTCAACGAATGGACAGCCACTCTCTAGAACGCAGCATGTGTTGCAGCCATCTTGGAGATATGTTTCGCGTGTTGAATGGGGAAAATAGACAATGACAACAATCGGATGATGAGATGACGACACTATAGTTGATGGATGGAAGTGTCAGTTGGGAAGAGAGCAAACGCCAAGATTCGTCGAGTCGCGTCGGAATGGGCTGGAAGCGGCGGAGGAAGAAAGAAATGTCTCAAAGCTCACAAGAGGAGGAGAGGGAAGAGAAGAGAGGAAGAGAGGAAGAAGGAGAGAGAGAGGCACGAGACCGTTTGGGTGGAAGAAATGAGGGGAACAGGGGCAGTGGTCGTTTGTACAGAGTACAGAATGTAGCAATTAATAAGAGCGGCGAATGAGGTAGAGTCGTGCTGGTGTAGAGGCAGATCAAACCGATGCCGGTGGTATGTAGTTATGTACTCGTACTATTGCCACTACATATGACTGAGTCTTTTGGTGGTGAAGAAGTTAGCCGTTGAGATGGCGCAAAAGCGGGGAAGTCGGACGGGATGTCATCTTATTGCATACGACGTAATAACAGTCAATAGGAGAGAGCGACAGGGAGGGAGGAGTCCGTGGAATATTCCACGCGTGACCTCTTGCTTAGCTAACAGCAGCAAATCGGATCAAGGAGCAACAAAACTCCGGCAATTCTTCGTCATTTCACAGTTGAGAGCTAATTGGGAAGGCGCCAAGACGAGATTTTTTTTGTTAATTGTAAGGCTTGGGCGGAAAGAGCGAATAGAGAGAGAGAAGGAGCGAGTGGAGGGAGAAGCATCCCACCTCTGGAAATTCCGACAGCATCGCCGATTGTGTGCGAAAAACTGCACAGCGGCTGTTGACATTCTCTCCTTAACTCAATTC
The DNA here is from genome assembly GCA_002917075.1 of Hawksworthiomyces lignivorus. Taxonomy (NCBI): domain Eukaryota; kingdom Fungi; phylum Ascomycota; class Sordariomycetes; order Ophiostomatales; family Ophiostomataceae; genus Hawksworthiomyces; species Hawksworthiomyces lignivorus. Next base: position 539,556 of record NTMA01000039.1, on the reverse strand, counting down.
TTCGCTGTACCACTTTCCACCCCATTGTCTCTCTTTTGTATCTGCATATATTTTCTTATATTCTTGTGCTGTTCTCTTTTTTCCCTTCGCAATGTTTCTCAGAGCGGCTGCGCAGGGCCTGCGCTCGCCGTCAATGGCTCCGGTCGTCCACAGGTCCACGACGGCCGTGTCCCGAAGACTCGCTGTCGGCTCCGCAGCACCGTTACGAGCGAGCCGCTTCTCAACAACCTCATACCTGGCCCAGAGCCGCTTTACTCCTCCAGAAAATCCTAAACCGTATGTATTGTGTGGCATTGCCATTGGGTCGAGCTAGCTATATCTCTTCCCATTTGTCGTCTGCAGGACCTGGACATATCCCACTAATAGTGGTAACTGGCAGCTCCCCAAGTGCGCCCTCTTCGTCTACGTCACAAAAGAAGCCCGAGCCGGCAAGCTCTGAAGAGAGCAAAGCAGCCGAGAAAAAAACAGAAGCACAACGACCTGCCGCCGATGCCGCCGCCGAAGAGGAAATCCCTCTCTCCTCCCTTCCCGACCTCACCCAAGGCATCCCCTCTACCCTCGACTTCGAGACGACCGGCGCTACGAACAAGGCCGCCCTTGCTCCCATCGAAGAAGCTGCAACATCTGCCGGCGGCCGCGGAAAGGGCGAGCTCCCTGCCTCGGCATACATTTCGTCCTCGGAGAAGCGGCGCCAAAAGCTGGCGAACTATTTGTTTATCGGCACGCTGGGCTTTGGCGTGGCCGCTACCATCTATGCAGGGCGTGACTGGGACGAGGAGGAGGCGAAGCGGCACCCGAACATCCCCAACGGCTGGGGCCTGGGTCTGTGGTGGGACCGCGTGTCCACCCGCACCCGGGAGGTGCTGACATACTACCACGAGCCCGCCTTCGAGAAGCTGCTGCCCGACCCTGACCCGCTCTATGGCCGCCCCTACACGCTGTGCATCAGCCTCGAAGACATGCTAATCCACAGCGAGTGGTCTCGCGAGCACGGCTGGCGCATCGCCAAGCGGCCCGGCGCCGACTACTTCCTCCACTACCTTAGCCAGTACTACGAGCTTGTGCTGTTCACCACCGTCCCCTTTGCCATTGCCGAGCCCATGGTCCGCAAGTTGGACCCCTACCGGTTCATCGTCTACCCTCTGTTCCGCGAAGCCACTAAGTACAAGGATGGCGAGATTGTCAAGGTACGCTGGCGCTGCTTTTCCGACTTGATAGCATATATATGCATGGATTTTGCTGACATTGCTCTAGGACCTATCGTACCTGAACCGTGACCTGTCTAAGGTCATCATCGTCGACACCGACCCCGCTCACGTGCGCGCCCAGCCCGAGAACGCTATTATCCTGCCCAAGTGGACCGGAGACGTCAAGGACACGGCGCTAGTAGCCCTGATCCCCTTCCTTGAGTACATCTACACCATGCAATACGGCGACGTCCGCAAGGTCATCAAGTCCTTTGAGGGCACTGATATTCCCACGGAGTTTGCGCGCCGCGAGGCCATCGCCCGCGCCGAGTTCCAGAAGCAGCTGGAGGCCCAGGGTCGGAAGCGGCCCAGTAAGAGCGGCGGCGGCATCGGTGGCCTCGGCTCGCTGCTGGGCCTCAAGTCGAGCAACATGAGCGTCATGGTGCCTGCGGATGGCGAGATGAACGTGGCCGAGCAGCTAGCCCAGGGCAAGATGCTGCAAGACATTGCGCGCGAGCGCGGCCAGCGCACATATGAGATGATGGAGAAGGAGATCCGCGAGAACGGTGAGAAGTGGCTCAAGGAGGAGGCCGCCATGCAGGAGAAGATGCAGCAGGAGGCCATGCAGAACATGAAGCAGTCCTTCGCCGGCTGGTTCATCAACTCGCCAGCGCCAGCACCGGCACCAGCGGCGGAGCAGAAGCCTGCCGCAGATGCGCAGAGCAAGCCATGAGCGCGTCTCTAAAACATAGACGGGGGCTGGACTAGGTAGGGGTAAACTCTGCTCTGACGATGCAAAGCATAAGATACATAGGAGCGGCGGTAGAAGGGGGGGCTCTCTTCTTGGTGTCGACTAATGTGTGACGTAGGGCTGTATTTTTCTGATACATTTTCGCATGGATCTTGTGGCCGGCCAGTGTAACTCTCTTCTCATGCTACGATTTTGTTTTTTATGTACTGATATATTCTTTGGAGTATGGGGGAGGCTGCTGGTTACTGGCTGGGCTAATAGATAAAAAGGGGCACCGAGATATATAAAACTACATAACATTTTGCCCTCGTCTTCGAGGGAGAATCATATTTACATTAAAGAATGGTTTTTGGTTGAGACAAAGCAGTGTGACATAGGACAGCCCAATGCGTGATCATTTGATAATGCTAAAAATACATATATACGACTAAAGCTCAAAGATGATTATAAAGACATAAGGAGATTCGTGCGTGGCGGTACTAGGATTAGCGTGTCTGTGTTGCGCGCCCATTTGGCGCGGCAGCTGCGGCCTCTGCCAGCGGCGTGCGCTTTGCCTTGGCCTCAGCCGGCTGGCCGCGACCTGCCGCCTTTGTGCCCCACGCGCCGATCGTGGCGCCGGTGGCGGCTTCGGCGAGGGCGAGGAGGACGTAGACGGCGGCGGCGCCCAGGGTGACGACGTCGAGGACGTGGACGACCCACCAGAAGTGCTGGCGGCCGAGGGGGCAGGTGGCGTACTCGAACTGCCAGGACCACGAGGCCTCGTCGAACCAGGCGCTGAGCAGGCCAGCGTTGCCGCCAAAGTCGCCCATCATGCTGCGCACGGTGATCTCGCGGATGCCCGGGTGGCCCGGGCGGCCGACGATGCCGGCGGCGCGCGCGGCCTCCCAGCGCTGGGCCTCCCAGCGGCGGTCCCAGTCGATCTCGCCGTCGCCGTCGTCGTCGGTGCTGCCCTCGCCCTCGCGCACCTCCGTCGCCGTCTGGTTGATAAAGTGGAAAGTGTCGCAGCCCTCGTGGTCGTGGCCGTTGAGGATGACGCCCGGGCGGCCGCGGCCGCCTCCGGGGGCGTCGCTGTTGCCGTGCATGCCAAAGATGCCCTGTAGGAAGCCGCGGCTGGCGTCCTCGCTCAGCAGGTTCTGCTCGCGCAGGGAGCCGTCGGGGTCGTCGTGGAAGGCGAAGTGGGGCGCGTCGACGCAGACGCCGGCGGGCTTGTGCAGCGGCACGTGGGTCAGCACGACGGTGAAGTGGCCGCGGAACTCGACGGCGGCGGCCGTATTGATGACGGCGTTGATGAAGCCGTACGTCTCGTCCTGCAGCGCGGCGCTCTGCGCGGGCGTGTCCAGGTTCATGTCGTTGAGGTTGACCACGCGCAGCTCCGGCACCAACCGGTCCGCATCCGGGTTGGTCTCCGCGTCGTACGCTGTCGCCGCCGCCGCGGCGCTCAGCCGGTCCGCCGGCAGCTCAAAGCGCAGCTCGTAGTTGGCCCGCCCAAACGCCTGCTCGAACCGTGCCAGCCGCTCCGCCGTGATGTCCCCCGCGTACCCAATGTCGTGGTTGCCCGCCACGTTGATCACGCGACGCGCCCACGCCTCCTGCGTCGCGTTCGCCCGCGGCGCCGCCCCCAGGTACCCCGACAGGTCGTACTCGTCCGCCGGGTATAGCGCTAGCGCGTCTGGCACGCGCTCCGCGCCCCGCACCACCCGCTGCCAGAACCGCTCCGCCCGCGCCGCAAACTCGTCGTCGTCCACCCACTGGCTGCCCAGCAGGTCGCCCAGCACCGCCACGTGCGTCGGCGCCGTCCACCAGTGCACCGTCCGGAAGATGTGCGCCAGGTACAGGTCGTTGCCGAACAGGTCCAGCCGCTTGCGCGCCGACTCAAACGTCAGCGGTATGTCCAGGAACCAAAAGTCCACCAGGTCGTGCAGCGCGTGGCGGATCCGCTCCCGCAGGATCAGGTAGTCGCCGTCGTCGTCGCCCTCGCCGATACCGCGGCGGAACGCCATCAGCTGGTACGCTTTGACGAGGTGCGGGAAGCTCGTCTCGCTGTGCGCATTGGGAATCGAGGTGTCGCCCTCGAGCTGCGGGTCGCCGAGGGCCAGCAGGCGGAATGGCGCAAACGGCGACGGCAGGCTCGTGTTGGCGCTCGCCCGGCCGGTGCGGATCAGGCTGCCTAGGCTGGCCGGGATGTGCAGCTTCAGCGTCTCGAGGAAGGCGCCTAGCGCATCGTCGGCCGGGCCGGCACCGCTCGGTTGTGGCCGGTGGCCTGTGGGCGGGAGAGGGAACGCGCACTGGCCAAAGACGGGGTAGAGGTAGAGGTAGACGGTCAGCAAGACCGACACCGGGAAGAGGATTCGCAACACATTGCGGAGGACAGCCCGCGGGGACGAGGAGAACATGTGTTAGAGCTGCATAGGAGGACCGTCGAAAGAGGATGTTTGTTTTTCGGATGCCGGTAGAGCCGAGACGACGCTAGACGAAGCAATCCACGGATGCTCTGAGAAGAAACAAAGCAAGCCGCGGTGCTGGTAGTAGCAAGCACAGAGTGTTATGCCGAGCTATCTGAGGTTGGTGTCTTGTTTTCTTCTATGTTTTTGTTTCTTTTTGTTTCTTTTTTTCGTTCTTTCTTTCCTTTCTTTTTTCCAGACAGAGTGAGACTGGAATTCTCTCAAGACCAACTCGATGAGGAAAAAGCTGACAAGGGACACATAACTGGCAGAAGGGGATTTTTTTTCCCTTGTTTCTTTTTTTCTTTTTTTAATTATATGGAGTAATACGGAGGTAAAGAGACCCCTTATTTTAACATGCGACGCGCTGCCAACGCCAAAAAAGTACTTCGCCGAGATCCACTTTTCCCGCGGGGCTGGCCAGACTTCAGCTGCTCTTTACGTCGCCAATTAAGGGGCCTCAGGGGACTCTGTCCACTGAACTGCTGTTTAGGCGTGGCCTGGCCTTATAAGTATCCGTGACGAGCCTCGGCGCACGCACGTACAGTAAGTATCATTACCCTTTAATCATCATGCTATCTAAGCATACACGGTCTGTTGCACTCTTCAGAATAGCCGGGGCGCGGTTGTAGCAGCAAACGAGACGTCTTGTGTCTCCTCCTCCTTCGTACTCGTATATCATTTTAGCCCTCCCTTTTCCTGGTTATTCGCCGATAGCAGAAAAACAAACCAAACCAGAATAGAGCAGAACAGAGCAGGACATTATTCTTCCTCGTCGTCAAAAGACGGGATTTCTACCACAAACTCTGCCTCGTCATCCATTGCCATCTCGTCGGCCTCCAGGATTTGGAACGCTAGTGCCGTGTTTTCGCGTAGCCTGAGGCTCGACGGCGTCGCCGGTGCGTCGGTGTCCAGCGGCCGCCAACCGGCTGCTAGATCACGGGGGTTTTTGGGTATTGCGTAGGCGATGCGGTAAGAGGACTCATCGGCCTTGCTCGGTATTCTTGTGACGCCCGGCAGCGACGTAGACTTGGTCAGACCCTTCGGGTAGCATTCCCGCAGGACCTCGAAGAGCTTCTCAGATATCTGCGAGAACGTTGCGAGGGGGTTGACGAAGAGGAAGACGGTCTGGGGCCCGTATTTGAACCGCAGCGAGAGGCCGGGGTCGTCTTGCGCCTGTGTAGTTAAAAGACCAAGTATTAGCATACATCAAAGGCTGAGCAGCTTCAGAGGGGCTGTAGTCGAGTCCCTACCATCTTGTAGACTTTTGCGAGGACAGAAAACGAGAAGCAAAGCAGAAGCAAAGCAGAAGAATAATCACAGAAACGCGAAATCCTGTCCCAGCTAACTAACTATGACAAAAGCCGATATGCACGTATGTAAGACAGAATTGAGTGCCTGCAAGCGGCAAAATGGTGGGCTGGTTGGTGGGGAATAGAGCAGGCCAATCACCGCCCACCAAAAGTGAATTTCTTTTTTTTTGGTGATTTTGCTGCTCTTCCGTGCCACTTTGTGTGATGTGCTGCTCGCATGACCACGGCCTGCGCCTTCCATTGATTCCTCCCGTCCACCAGCAAGCTCAACTGCTGCCATAATGTCGACATCCGACGACAGAGGGGGCAGCCCGCCCCAGCACAGCGTGGCCGCCGTCGTACCGGCCGCCTCGTCCTCCAGCGCTGAGATGGACGAGCTGTGGCGCCAGTCCCGGCTGTCCCTCCCCGACGTGCTCCGCATCCCCCTGGCCACCGTGGCCTCCTTCACCGTTGGCATGGGCCTGGGCGCCGTCCAGGGGAGCACCATGGCCGGGATGCGATTCCGCGCCGAGCACGCCCACATGCTGCCCCAGTCCACGACGGGCTGGTACCTCTACCACAAATCCAAAAATTACCACGTCGCCTACGGCGGCATCCGCGAGGGGCTGCGCATGGGCGCCAGGGTGTCGTTTTGGACGACGGCCATGTTCGGCATTGAATCGCTGTTCGACCACTACCGCGGGGCGATGGATCTGGTGAACACGGTGCTGGCCTGCGTGACGGTTGCCGGCGGCTTTAGTCTGTGGAGTGCGTAGCATGGCCAGAAAGTGGAACTCCTCCCATTGCATCGCGAAAGCTAACAAGTGGCTCTATATTTCGTCATACAGATCGCTTTCCCCTAGCTACAGCGGCGCGGACAACGAAGACTGCCATCATCGTCGGATTTGCCTATGGCGGCCTGCAGGACCTGGCAGGCGTCGCCCGTGGCCGGCGGGTCAGCTACGTCGACTTCTTGAAACGAAAGTTCCGGAGCAGCTCGGACACAAAAGATGGTGGCACAAGGACAGAGCAGCAGCAACAGCACCAGTCAGCTTGACACGATCATACCATTCCTCCACGCGGCTATTTTTTCTCGGCTCTCACTCCCGGTCCGCCGGTGTTCGGCGCCGCGGCTTAAGATGGAAAAGGGAATGAGAGCTACAGGCACCGTGCCCCAATTTACCGCCCACAATTTCCCCTCTAGGGGAGAGGATTGACCTGACCTAGCCGATCTGCTTTCTCATCTCAACAGCTTCGGCATATTACTCGTAATACTTTGGCGCCTTTTGGGGAAATGCGTCGCTAGCCACTGTCGCGGACATTACGTACATCGCTGTTTGCTTAGTGGGCAATGCGCTAACAGCCACTCGGCTACCAGCGGCATTCTACCCCACGTGAGAGCTCGATAAGCAGCTACGGCGTTATTTGCTGCAGTGTATTCCAGACTACGGGCGGCAACCCGAAGCTGTCGCTCCTGATAACGCCCCGGCTGGATTCTCTCAGTAATGACGACGGGCCAGTCGCTCGAGATAACAGCAGATGGCGAAAGCTACCTACCAACAGCAGCAGCGTGCATGCGAGTGTACTTCGTGGCACACATTGGTAGATGCGTCGGGCATCCTGCGATAATCGGAGATACATAGAAGCAATTCAATTGACTGATCTAAGCATATACCAGTATTTATAGCTTGACTTCATTCGTCATGATTGCCCAATTTCACTCATTCTCGTAGCCTCCATTTGCCTCCCCTCGGCTGTTGCCGTCTTCTAACTCAAGACATCCATCAGATTCCAATAGTTCCAACAGCTCCCCCTCATCCAACCATTGACATTGTTAAAAGCTGTCAACTAAACCCCTCTCTCGCACTCAGATTTGCTTCACTTTTATTCTGTGTCCCTCTTGCTCTCTCTCTCTCTCTCTCTCTCTCTCTCTCTCTCTCTCTCTTCCTCTCTCTTCCTTTGACCTGGGTAGCAGCTGCAGAGTCAACCAAGATGCCGCTGATCATGTCTGCGTCAACGCATCTCGCCGTTCCTCGGCGCATTTCTATAGCTTCTCCAGCAAGAGTGATCCTTCTGACAACAGCACCAGCACATCTGCGTCTTATTCACACATCCAAGAACCGGCCAAGTCCACCCATACATGCCAGCCCGTTTGCCCTCGAATCACATCTAGAGACCGCAGCAACAACAACAGCCGCAGCGGCAAAGCGGATGGGCAAGTCACCACCACCGCCGCCATCTCCACCACAGTCAATGCCGCTTTCCGTGCTGCCGCTGTCGTCGGTGCTCCGGTCTCTCATGACAACCACAGTTTCGTCGTCTCCGCTGCTTCTCAGCCCGTCCATGGCCGTCATGACCACATTGGCCAACAGCACCAACCCCTTTCTGAACCCAGACAAGAACGCCGTGCTGCGTTATTTCCTCAAGAAGACCTTTTACGCGCAGTTTTGCGCAGGTGAGAACCCGCTGGAGGTGCAGAGGACAATCAACAGCCTAAAAGGTATCGGTTTCAGCGGCGTCATCCTCGGCTACGCGCGCGAGGTGGTGATGGAAGACGACGAAACAGAGAGCCTGTCGTCGTACCGCGACGATGCTCGGACAGAGGCCACTCAGCGGGAGATCAAGGCGTGGTCGGACGGCACGCTGCAGACGGTGCGGCTGGCCGACCAGGGTGACTTTGTCGCGCTCAAGTAAGTTGGAAAAGCACCCTCTCAGGCGACTACAGCGCCCGGACCCGAACTCGAGCTTGATCTGCTGACACGTGCTCTCTTCTGCAGGTTCACTGGTGCTGGCCTCCAGGCGCTGCACCACCTGACGGCACGGCTTCCGCCGTCGCCGCAGCTGGCGGAGGCGATCGACGGCATCTGCGACCTGGCGGCTGCGAGCGGCGTGCGCCTGCTGTTCGACGCCGAGCAGCAGGCCGTGCAGGCCGGCATAGACGACTGGACGCTGGCTTACATGCGCCGCTACAACACGGCCGACCGCGCCGTCGTCTACGGCACATACCAGGCGTACCTCAAGGCGACGCCGGCCACACTGGCAGCGCACCTGCAGGCCGCCCGCGCCGGCGGCTTTGCGCTGGGCGTCAAGCTCGTGCGCGGCGCCTACCTGGGCTCCGACCCGCGCCACCTCATCCACGACACCAAGGCCGCCACCGACGCCGCCTACGACGGCCTGGCCGCCGCCTTGCTGCGCCAGGCCTGGGAGGGCCCCCTGCGCGAGCACGTCGCCGCTGCCGCCGACGAGCCCTTCCCCGCCGTCAACCTCGTCGTTGCCTCGCACAACGCCGAGAGCGTCCGCCGGGCGCGCGCCGTCCTCGCCAGCGGCGGCGCCAAGACCACCGACGTCGCCTTTGGCCAGCTGCAGGGCATGGCCGACGAGGTCAGCTGCGAGCTGCTCGTGCGCGACGGCGCCGACGGCGCAGCCAAGGCGCCGGAGGCGAAGCACGACGCCCGGCAGCCCGTGCGCGCCTACAAGTACCTCGTCTGGGGCTCGACCGGCGAGTGCATGAAGTACCTGCTGCGGCGCGCGCACGAGAACCGTGACGCCGTGCAGAGGACAAAGGGAACGCGCGACGCCATGCTCCAGGAGCTGCTGCGGAGAGGCAGGGCCATGGTCGGGTGGGCTTAGGGAGAGGGAGTGTTTTTTTTTTTTTTTTTCCTTTCTTTTCTTCATGGGTTGGCGGCTGCCGTTGCATTTTGGCTCAGATGCGGAAAAATACTAGCGATGTCCTTTTCTGCTTCTTTTTTTTTTTTTGTTCTGCTTTTGACTGTTTCCCCCAATGTCCAAAATGAAGCATACGAAATGAAAAACACAAGATTCCAATATCTGTAAACGCCTCGCTCCAATGCAAAACCCCTCCTATAACCCTCGTAGTGCCATGGCACCCAGTGCAAGAATCTCTGCCTCTCGCCTCTTTGCCGGCGTATCTTCTCGTCCTGCGAGTGACGCCACGCCGCCGAGCTTGAAGTATTTCTTGGCTTTTTCAAGGTCTGTACAGCTGCTCAGGGCGGCGTCCGTTGGCGCCGCGGCCGCGCCTTCGACGTTTGTGTGCAGATGCTCCCAGATGTCCGCTGCTGCGGCGTCAGCGGTCTCGCTGGTCTGGGAGAAGAGGATCTTAACGACGAGGACATCTTTGGTGTCGGCCGTGACGCCATACCGACGATATGCTTCTGCGATCTTGGCAGTGTTAGGAACCTTTCGCCACAGGCGAAGAGAAGCAGAATGTGTAATAGCCCAAATGTATTAGGGGGGAGGGGCTGGTGAGGGCAGAAGGGGAGGGAGACATACGCTCAGGGACGGACTGAGCGACAACACGGTCTCGGAGTGCACGTTGGGCGTCTTGAGCGTGTTGCCGGCGTGTGCCAGCACGGCCTTGTAAACGGCGGCCAGGAAGTGTGCACGCGAGAAAACGGTGGATGCGTCGATGAAGGCGTACTCGAAGGCCTGGTTGCGGGCCACGAGCTGCGCCTGCAGGAAAGCGGGGTTGGTCACGGCCCGAAAGAGCACCGCGTACACGGCATAGCCGGGCGGGAGGTGTTCGATGGCAACCCGCTCGAGCTCGGGCGACGACGACATTGCTGCTGGCGGTTAAGCGGCTGTGTGAGCGGAGGCAGGACCCTAGAACACGGATGCGGCTGTGGAGGGTGGATGGCCTGACTCGAGCATGCAAGCCTCGGAGGAGGCTTGAAAATTTGCCAAACCCGCCCGCTCTAGAACCCCCGCTCTAGCCAGTTTCTCCCCCCACCACCGACATGCGGCTACGAGCTTTTCCTCCTACAGCTTTAGCGCTAGAAACTCTAATTGCGCCACTCCCGCCATCGACTTTGAAGATGTCGAGTCGCGATGACTTCTGCAGATTTCTGCTCTCCGTCCCGAAAGCTCCGCAACAGCACGAGCAGCAACAAAAGCAGCTGCCAAATCCAGCTAGAAGAGATAGCGGAAATAGACGCCAGCTTACTGTACGTGTACATACGAGGATTTTCTTGGCTTTTCGCTAATGTCCAATTCGTACTCGTACAGGCCACCGGTTCGGGCGAATAACAGCGCATCTCAACGTCAACAAGCCCAATGCGGCTTCGTGCTTACTTTTTGCAAACCGAATCTCACCCTTGGAACCCGCGTTCTGCCGGTTTTGGAGGCCTGGCCAAAAAGCAATCTGTACCTGTGCTTCTACGCAGCTCCAAGGGCGGGTGTTTATCTCCTGGAACACGAAGAAAGATGTACTGTATGTAAGCCTAAATCAACGCTTCTCTCGCTCAAGCATAACGACAAAAGTGAGATTGCAACTCCTTGGCTTGTGCTTCGGACCCAAATAGCGCCCGAGATAAGGTTTCTGTGCATCCACCACACGCACCACACGCGCCACACGCACCACACGCGCCACACGCACCACACGTACCACACGTACCGCACATACCACACGCCGACACGCCCGACACGCACCACAATCTTGCTGCAGCGTACTTGTAGTCTGCTGAACGGGGTCCCCCAGTGCCCGTGCTATCCCCCAGCCTCTCCTCTTCTCACCCCCATGGCACACACTCAGTTACGAAGATGCAACATCCTGAATCCTTACTCGTTCGCTCGTAACTTAAAATGCTTCCATGAAACGGTTGATTGCTACGCAACATTCGCTCTCGCTATCTGGAACGAACCCAGCGCGTGTTTACATGCCAAAAGTAGAATCAGTCGACGCCGACCATCCCGGTTCAGTTCAAAGATAACACTTTCCTCTTTTTTTTTTTTTTTTTTTTCCATTTCTTCTTTTGCCTAGAAAAATATCCGTCCCAAATTTGGCAAGGATGTGCACTTGAACCAACTTACAGTAGCACCTGTGTAGAAGGCATTCAACTGTATAATCCGTACCAGCGACTCTTTACACTCTCTTCGGGATATGGCCATTCGGGTTTCGTTCCCACTCAAGATGGCTCTAGAAAATGCGTGCGGTCTACGAGTATAGAGCTGCTATGCACTCTTCAATGGACGAGCGGCTGGTAAAACAAGCGGTTATAATCACATATTCAGTAGACGTATATTAAAAAAGCCCCCGACATAGTGCCGATCTTGGGATTATCGTAGGCCACAACGCGCCAAGCTATGTACTGTACTGGTTGTCATCCTAATGTTCGTGTAGACAAAGACAACCATGCGGCCCGTGGTTTGAATTACCAGATGAATTGTCTCTAGACCGTTGGCTATCGAGAGCTGCCAGCGTATTCGCCATCACCACCCCGTAAGGTGAATGAGAACAGACCAGCGGATGTGCTGCCGGATCAGGAAGCTCATTTGGATCACCGCTACGGTTGCATCCACCCCTTTTGCATATTGTCTATTCTGCTCATTATTCCCTGGTCCATGCGTCCACGGGTCCACGACCAAGCAGGCTTGGCATATTTTCTTCAAGCTGTAACCTTCTTGTTAGTCGATGCAGCTGCTCAGTCTTTGCGGCGCCGTTGACTCGTCCGGGAAGGAGACCAGAAATGAACCCGCCACGATGGATCGTATCAGTGATTGCACCATTGCTGATAGCCAGCACGGTAAGCAAGGGCCCATGCTGCTGCTGCAGGGCGTGGTAATCTGCTCTTCCTGGGGAGACGATAACATCAAGGACGAGAAGAGAAGAGTCTCCATCCGCGTAGTAATATAAAGCACAGCTCAGGACGTCCCGACGATCTGTGGTATTGGCGGGATAGCATATGGGACAGCGGCCTGAGATTATCGCACCAAGTATTGTCGCAGCGCATTGCGTAACCTCTCTGCTGGGACACTACAATCAAACCTTATTTATCTTCTCCACGCAGATGGGTCAGTAGGCCGTGAGATCATCAGTTGACACCGATCACACGTACACGCACACAACATAACCATGACCAAGGAAGACCAGCCGTCACCCGTGGCCGAGGAGGTCGGCCCGACACCGCTCAGCGGCTCGGACGAGAAGCATGCATTTGAAAAAGCCTTTGACGCGGAAGCAGACGTGACAAACCTGGGCAAGGAGGCCGAGAGTGGCCTCCACAGCAGCTCGAGCGAAGAGCAGCTCCCCGACTACGCCAATGCAGATGGCACCTTTGACGATGACGTGATCATCAGGACCGGCGCCGACGCTGCTGCCCATCTGCTGCCGCTGCGCGACGACTACGACGCGTCCGTCACGCTGCGCGGCATGCTGCTGGCCACCATCCTTACCGCCTTCCAGTCGGCTATGACCTCGATCTACCAGTTCAAGCCCACGCTCTCCACCATCCAGGGCACCTTCGTCGTTCTGATAGCCTATTTCCTAGGTCAGGCATGGACGGCCGTGCTGCCGCGCGGTGACATCCTGCTGGCTCGGTGGCGGGAGAAGCACCCCGAGCTGCCCGCAGACGCCAAGCCGCCCTGGCACATCCGCATCGCCCTGTTCATCAACCCGCGCCCCTGGTCGCTCAAGGAGCACGCCGTATGCTCCATCACGGCCACGTCTGCGTCTAACGCCTCCGCCAGCAGCACCGTGTTCGCGGCGCAGAACCTCTTCTACGACCTGCCTCTGTCCGCGACCACCATCGTGCTCAGCACCATCTCCATCGGCCTCTTCGGCTACGGCATGTGCGGCCTGCTGCGGCCTATTGCCGTGTGGCACGTCGAGTCCGTCTACTGGAGCACCATCCCGACCGTCAAGACCCTCCAGGGCCTGCACTGGCAGGAAGTCAAGAGCTCCAAGCCCATTCGCGTGTTCTGGTACTGTTTTCTCGGCATGCTCGCGTACGAGTTTCTGCCGGCCTATATTTGGCCGTGGCTGAACAGCGTCTCCATTCCCTGCCTGGCGGCCATGCACGTCGGGGGCACCCGGGGCCAGATCCTGACCACCGTCTTTGGCGGTGCTCAAAACAATGAGGGCTTGGGCTTGTTCAACTTCTCTTTCGATTGGCAATATGTGAGTTTTTTGATTTGACGTCTTTCCTTCTTCTTTTTTTTTAGATTTTCTGTCACTCCCTCGATGTTCCTCTACTGACCCATTCTGCTACCCAGATCACCTCTTTCAACACGTCTCTGCCTCTGCAGCTGCAGGCGCATATGGCCATTGGTTTTGTGGTCTGCTATATTGTTATGATGGCGATCTATTACGGCAACGGCTGGGGCTCGCGGAGTCTGCCGTTCATGTCCACCCAGCTGCTTAACGAGGACGGCACGCGTTACCCCGTCTCCAAGGTCTTTGTCGGTGGCGTGCTCGACGAATCGGCGCTGCAGCAGTTCGGCGTACCCCGTCTCGCTGGCACCTTTGCCTACTCCATGTTCATCGCCAACGCAGCTGTATGTACACTTCTCCATCTCTCTACTTTCTTATCCTTTGTGGTATGCGACTGACGTCTTTTAGATTGGTGCTCTGGCTTCGCACTGTATCTTGTTCTGGGGCAAAGACACCGTCCAGGCCTTCAAAGACATCCGCAACAAGAAGTACGGCGACCCGCACCACGCCCACATGGCCAAACACTACAAGGAAGTGTCGTGGACATGGTACACGTTCGTGCTGGTCTTCAGTTTTGTGTTGGGCATAATCGTCGTCGCCAAGGAGAACATCACGTTGCCCATATGGGCGTACGTCGTGTCGTTGATCGTCGGCATGTTCTTCGCGCCCTTTAGCACGCTGCTGTATGCCCGCTACGGTAACGGTATTGCGACCAACAACTTGTCCAAGATGATTGCCGGTCTGGCCATCCCCGGCCGCCCCGTCGGCAACATGTACTTTGCCGCATGGTCGCATAACGTCATTGGCAACACGGTCAGCCTCTGCAACGACCTCAAGATGGGCGAGTACCTCAAGATCCCGCCGCGTGTCATGTTCCTGACCCAGATCTATGGCACCGTCCTCGGCAGCTTCGTCAACTACGGCGTCATGATTGCCATCGTCACTGGCAACCGCGACACACTCATTTCGGGTAATGGCGACGCCTCCTGGAGCGGCGCCACCATCCAGTCCTACAACACCAACGCTGCCTCGTGGGCGCTGGCCAAGTACCTCTACCAGGCCGGCACGCTCTATTCTGTGGTGCCCGCTGGTCTGGCGGTCGGTGCCGGCCTTGTACTCATCCACTGGATCATCACCCGCGTATGTAACCTTTCCTTTTGCTGGTCCCTTGATTCATCCATGTCCCATCTCTAGATTTTGCGTCCTCTAACAAATTGTGCAGTTCATTCCCACCATCCGCGGCTTCAAGCTCACCACCATCAACATGCCGCAGTTCCTCCAGTTCGCCGGCTACATCCCATACAACCAGTCGCAGACCTGCGTCATCTTCAGCCAGCTCATTGCCGGCTTCTTCTGCCAGTTCTACCTCCGCAACTACAAGCCTCGCTTCTTCAAGAACTACATGTACCTGGTAACCGGTGCCTTTGATGGCGCCGCTCTGACTGCGCTCTTCATCCTGTCTTTTGCGGTCTTTGGCGCCGGCGGCCGCACCGTGTCCTTCCCGACCTGGTGGGGCAACAACGTCAACGGCTTCTACGATTTCTGTCCGTCATCTGACTGAGCATAAGCAACATGATGGTGCATGGGGACGGCGTTGGATCCGCTTGCATGATAAAAGAGATGGAGAATTGGCTGCGGGGTCCAGCATATTACACGAGTTTTCGTGTCACGCGTCTTTCTTGTCCATCTTATAGCGAAGTTTCTTTATTCAACCCGTTTCTCTGCTTAATTTATTAACATATTCCACTATGAATTGCGCTTCAACATGATTTCTTACTTTGATTCTATGGAAAGTAGATTTTTTTTACTTTGCCCATTACTTTGAGCTAGTCGCGAAGGTGGTCAAAATAAGCTTTTGGGTGGTATCAGACGCTAGGTCGAGTCCAGCTCAGCCGCACACCGCTGCCAGGAACATCTCTCCAGGCTGCTGCAACCTTTGATCTGCTTTTCTGTCGAACTAGCAGAAGACAGTGGAGCCTAGAGATCTGTGGTTCTAGAGGCACGGTGGCAGCGGTACGTTCCGTGTCGTGACCCTAAGAAAGAATAAGCATCGTACCAAAGTTCTTCCGGCCAAGCTTTTCTTACTCCGTCACCTTGGCAGCAGCGAGCACGCCTTTCCTTAGATTATTACGGAGCTAATGTGTCCTCTCGCTCTCGCAATTCATCCTGTGGCCTGTGTAAGATTCACAGGTGTATCGTCCTGAGACCTGCTGCTTCTTCCCATCTTCGCCGTGTGGAGCTGACATCAGTTGCGCAAGAATCACTGGAATATGATTTTAAGATACTTGACACTATTTCCTTCTTGGCTCCTGAGATTTTCTCAAGGCAAGGCGCCATGAGAGAGCGAAGTGCAAACGCGACTCACATACTCGAAGTTGAGCGAAAGAAACCGCTGCCGAAGACGTGCAGCACGCTCTTCGAAAAGGAAACTTTAGCGTTGGTTGCCGCTACATACAGCACGTCTTATGCTTTGTCAGATTCAAAATCATTGTTGTGCTGCTACAATAAATAAGCAGTAATGTCCAGCTGTCTTATTTTGTACAGTTTCTTTCATTTCCTGTTGGTATCTAGAATTATTCCTCCCATTCTCTGCTTCGGCAAACTCACTCTTCCTGCTAACAAACAACTACAATTTGTCTTTCCCAGCACCCTCCGTCTCCTCGATACGAAACACGTACTTGAAGCCGTGCGCCTTGCCGTTCTGAAGGTTGGTCAGGGCCTCCTCGATGCCGCTGAGGCCACCAGGGCTCACCTGGTGCGGGTGAGGCTTGAGCCGGCCGTCCTGTAGGGTGCGTCCAAGGATGCGGGAGTACACGAAGCCAAAATCTAGGAGGTCCTTATGCACGCGACCCACGCCCGTCTGGATGTGGTTGACCTTGTTCTTGATGCGCTCGTCGCCCTTAAAGGGCAGCACGACGCTGATGGTGCCGCCCTCCTGCAGCCCCTCGCTGATAATGTAGCTGCTGCTGCCCTCGCTGATGGCGTTGAGGGCGTGGCGGACCTGAAGATCACCAATGGCCTTTTTGAGCGCGGCGACGGCGGCGTCGTCGCCCCCGCGGTAATCCACGACCACGTCGCCCTTGCTCGGGTCGATCAGCGTCTCGACAAAGGGGATGGAGGCGCCGGCAACCGCGATAATGGGGTGGATGTTGCTCAGCTTGGCCAGCTGCACGGCAAAGGCGCCCACGCCCGAGGATGCGCCATAGACGATGAGCGGAATCTGCTCCTTGGCCGGGGCCCACGGCGTCGGCAGACCCAGGTCGGCGTGCAGGCCGACGGCTGCGGTCAGCGCCACAAGCGGGAGGGTGGACGCCTCCTCGAAGCTTGTCTTGGCGGGGATGTGAAATGTGGTACCCTGCGGCGCGATGGCGTACTCGGCGTAGCTGCCGTGCGGCGCGCGGATCTCGTGGAAGGCGGCGACGCGGTCGCCGGGCTTGAATTCGGTGACGTTAGCGCCGACTTTGGCCACGATGCCGGCAATGTCGTCGCCGACATTTGCGTTGTCCCCGGTCCAGAAGGGGACCTTCCAGTCCTTGGGATTGGAGCCGGAAACGATGACCTTGATCAAGACCTGGTCATCGTTTGGCTCCGGAATGGGAGAGTCGATAATGGTGACCTTGGGTCCTGTAATAAAAAGTTTTCATTTATCAGCAACAGAAGAGCATGTCACACTCCATTTTGCGTGTCGACGTTACGATAATAACAGACACATGCGAGGAGAGGAGGCCACGGGCAAGCTTTCTCACCTTTGGCAACAAGGGCTTCCTTCATTCTGAATTATGAAGCTGGCTCGGAAGAAATAGATGTGCTGGCCTGGGGCTCTCTTGCACGAATTGAACAGTTCGTTGAGAGATATGAATTGACCTGAGTTTTCATCTTCAGCTGGCCAGACACACCACGCAGAGCTGTAGTATATATGGAAATGCCGAGAGGGTTCTCACATATTATTTCGAGAGGGTTCCGGATATCATTCCTCGAACCACGGCTAACTTAGCTGCCGGGAATTCTTTAGCCAAACCGAAAAATCTCTAGCACGCCATAGCATGTCAAGCCATGCGGGGTTCCCTCCTGTACGAGGCTCATTTCATCATCGAAATAAACAGCCCGCTGATTAATGGTGAGCATTTCGAAGAAGGTGAAATATTGTGCGACTGTATGTAGATTGAAGGTGTAGAACTGGCTAGAACTTTTCCGAATCCAGGTATCCAAATTCTTATGCAGCTCTAGTACCATTGTCACCGAAGGCGACATACTAATACCTGCACGTAAATTTAATGCCGCCTTGCTAGCGAACTGAAGCGAAACGCAGATGAGCAAGCCTGGCCCCACTGGTCCTTCAGCCAAGACAACTGCTTCTAATTATTGCATCTGTGTCTTGACAGCGGCCGCAAACAAATATCTCTCGCTGTATGAGCTTGGAATTTTCTCACTGTGACATCAATTTCAGCAAAAAAAAAAAAAAAAAAGGGGGGGGGGGGGGGGGGGCATAAACGTTGCCAGTTCCCGGAGACTGTAGAGGAGCATTCAGATTTTGTTGAAGGTCTTTAAGAATGCTTGCCAGCATGCAATTCCATCATGTCAGTTCGTTTTGTTGTTCTCTTGAATCCCTGCTTCAGGCCTCCTGCTGTTTTTAGTGGATAAATTGCCAGCCGGAAAACAGCTCTTTGTTGCTCTTTTTTTTTCTTTTTTCAACGCGGAATTCCGTATTCGTTTCAAGTCTTGGTTATTATTTGCTATCCAATCCAAAGCACACACCGGAACAAAGATCTAGCACTAATACCCGTAAAGTTCTCAACTCGTTCCGCGCTCGTTCCACGTGGAGAAACACCCCGGTTAGCGGGTGGCGTGGGAGAGTGGTGCCAAACAGGTTCCCTGTCGGAGCCCTGCTTGGAGATGCCTCGTCGAGAACCCAAGGTTGCTCCACGGAGTATGGTAAGACACCAAACAATGAACGTCCCCACGTGCTTGATAGCTTGGACGATGCGACCAAGCTCAGCTCAAAAACTCAATTCGTATTTACGTACGAAGGATGCAGCGTACCTGCACAAGAGCAAACCGTGTGCAAAGATGAATTGCCTGACGATTCGAAATGTGCCTCATGAGTGGTGATTTTATTCCTGGTTTAGGATTCTTGTTCCTTTCGTCTCCTAAAGAACCCGAACATAGACTTAGACGGTGAATCACTTTTGCTAGGTTGGACGCTTGAGCCGCTCATCAATCTCCTTTCTATTCTTTAGCTTCGTACGCGCTTCGATCTATTTTATCTTGTGTTTTTTTTTTTTTTTTTAAGTTCCTGTTCCACCCCTGCGTTTATGCAGGTTAGCTTCCGGAGAGGCATCTAGATTTCCAAAGTACCACCGGCACAAGGCGTACAAAATCTCCTAAAGCAGAAACTAAGTGCTGAATCGGGTCGCTTAGACCGCTTCGTCCAATCTCCGTCAAGTCCGTAGCTCCCGGTGACTCACATCTAATGCCATGAAATATAAAGCATAATGCCAGCTCCGGCGGCAATGGCGCCAAACTGCACCAGCGTATTGCGCAGCGCCGCTAGCTTGCTGCTGCCGGTCAGGTCCGTCTCCAGCAGCTCCGGGATGACGGCCACCGTGCCGACGTAGAGAAAGGTTCCGGCCGTAAACGGCAGCAGCATGTCGCCCCACGTCAGGCTGGTGCCCAGGAGCCCGCCGCGGCCCGAAATCGCTGCGTCCCACGCTGCGGCGCCTGCAGCTACTGCTGCCGAATCTGCAGTGGCGGGATTGCCGCTGCTGTTCCCTCCATACTCCTGCACCAAGATGCCTATGACGGTGCCCAGAAGCGCGCCGATCGCCGTCATGAACTGGGCGCCCATGGCGGCCCGCTTGGAGAAGCCCGACTGGACGAGCAGGGCAAAGTCGCCAACCTCGTGCGGGATCTCGTGGAAGAAGACGGCCACGGTCGTAGTCGCGCCGATGGTCGGCGAAGCGTAAAAGGAGGCCGACATGGCGAGGCCGTCGGTGATGTTGTGGGTAAAGTCGGCACTGCAGGGGGGGGATGCTGTCAGCACAACCGCAAACTTGGAACACAAAAAAAAGGCCATCGCTGCTTCTCTTGTAGTTTCTTACATTAAATTGAGGTAGCCGGAGAGCCTGACGCTCGCATTGGCCTCTGCGGCCGGGCGCTCAGCAGCAGCAGCAGCAGCAGCAGCAGCCTTGGAGGCCTTGTCGTCCTTCTTCTTGCCGTCCTTCTTGCGGGACTTTGCAGACGCCGACCCGTTGGCCGCGTCGGCAGACGTGGTCACGGCGGCGGAGGAGGAGGAGGAGGCGGAAGAGTCGTGCTTGTGGCTGTGGCTGTGGCTGTGGCCGTGGTCGTGGCCGTCGCCGCCGCCGCCGGTGGCGATGCGCAGCCCCTTGTCCATGGCCACGAACGTGATGAACCCGACCAGGATGGCCAGGCCCAGCAGCAGGTTGCGGTTCGGCTCCACCAGCACCAGCCGGGCCCGGTCGGCCCGCTCGTCGTCCTCGCCCACGAAGATCTCCGGCAGCAGGTGGAACAGGGTGTCGCCCAGCAGGCCGCCGACGGCAAAGGCCACCATCACCGACAGCGACGCGGGGTCGATGTTGGGCGGGCACAGCGCCAGCAGGAAATTCGGCGGCCCGGAGATGTACAGCGTCGCCAGCAGCGCATTGACGGCAGGGCTTCCCGGAAACAAGATGGCGAAGATCTTGGCCGTCGTCGAAGACGGCGCTGCGCTGCCGTCGTGGCCGCCGCCGCCCTGCAGAAGCTGCTTCTGGCGGCCGAGCGCCTGGACCACCTCGCACTCCTGCAGCTGCTCGTTGAGCTCGTGGGAGCTCAGAGGCGGGAGCACGTCCGCCTTGGGCGCCAAATCTGCCGAAGCTGGGGCCGAGGCAAAAGAGAGCAGCAGCAATATGGCCAGTGCGAGGACGATGCCAAAGCGCCGTCCGTGGCCAGCGCCGCCCAGCCGGGAAAAAAACCCCATGGCTCGGTCTGTGTGCGGAGAGCAGTAACAATCAAAGGCTGCAAGATGCGAAATGTCTCCACAGCCCAAACCAGCGCAGTCACAAATGCTTCACTGTCCAACCCGCCTCCAGATGAGAAAGTGAAAAAGAGGGAGATGCAAAAATACGCGTCCAAACACGCGTTGGAGCTCAAAAGCGAGGCCGGAGATGTGATCAGGCAGAAAAAAAGGGGGAAGAAGGGATAGCTTCACATAGGTACACGTGATGTCGCGTGCTCTTTTTGGATTCTATTAGTGGAGCTACATATCTGCTGGTTTTTTGGCTTGCGATATTTCTCTTAATAGGGCTCCTCAGTTGGGGAAGGCTCCGCAATACAGAGACATACGTCATGACGGTCCCTTGTTTGTGGGTGCTCTTGGCAGGGACAGGGTCCCTCAATTCTAAGCCCATCTTACGAGCAGATGTTGAGCTTCACCCAACCCGTAAGTCGAGATACGGAGCTGTTATCGTCATTCTAAGAGCTCTCGCTCTTAATTGTCTTTTTTCCTGACGTCTCTTGACAAATATCGTTCAGTCCAAATTGCCTCTTTAGTCCGCTTCTTTGCGCCGCAGCAAAGGACTTTCGTCTTTTAGAGCTGAGGTCTTCCATCCACTTTATTTCCCGCAGATTTATTTGCACTTTTAGTACAGATCGGTGCCAGAAACCTGGTTTGAGGGATCTTATCTGGCCCTGTTTAGTCTCCAGACGGGGGTGGATAGCAAACGTACACACCACGTTTTCTGCTTGATCCAAGCCGTGTGATGTCAAAAGCAGCTGAAAAAGCCAGCTAGATAATGCGGCTAAAACACAAGGAGGGGGAGGGGGAAGTCAAAGGGCGGCTGTTTCGAATTCGACCTCAATTCAGGGATATTTCTATCCCTCTGACTAACGTATATCGCACCGTTTTCATTTAGAAGATATTGTTTTACCTGCTGCGATATACATACATGATATATAGCCTAGGTGGCTAGCGATTAGATCTAGCAAAAAATCTCTTGGCAAGACAGCTCTCGGTAGGCAACTAACCATTTTTGCTCTTCTTGGCTGAATCCGGAGCTCTAACTTGTCATTCCTCAAAGAAAATGGCTTGGCTCCCGCAAGGAACTTCCAAGACCGGCTTTCTCTTCAAGGATGGCCAAGGTCAGTCGGCCTCTGTGCCGGCTATCGCTACGTACCGAGGCCGGCTCTGGTGTCTCTGGACCGACCTCTCTGGACAGCTCTGGTATGCGCAGACCAGCGGCAGCGGCAACGAGCTGCAGTTTAGCCAGCCGCAGCAGTTCCCCCAAGCTGGCTTGCCGGTTCTTACGAACCTGAACGGTGTGCTGCACGTGGTAATAGTGCAGGGCGAGAGCGGCGAAATGGCACACTTCGTGCATGACGACGACGACGCGACCGTTGCGTGGACCAACCTGGGGCCGCTAGATGCCGGCGCTGGCATTGTGGCACATTCGACACCGGCCCTCGTGGCATTTCACAATAAATTGTTTCTCGTTTTTCTGCGCGACGGCCAGCTTTATTACACAATCTGGTCCGCTCTCGGGGAGGACGCCAAGCAGTGGGCAGCACCGCAGCTGGTGGCCGGCGCGGACGACAAGTTTCGCGGCATTCCTGCCCTCTTCGTGATCGAAGGCATGCTCCACGTTCTCTGCGGCGCAGACACCGACGAGCGCCACATTATGGGCTTCCGCTACGACTACATTGAGCAGTCCTGGTCGCAGTCCGACGACGTGTCGGAGGGCCGGGCTGCATCCGGCGTCAGCGCCGTGTCCTTTGGCAGCAGCGCCTATCTAGGCATCATCGAGGCCGGGCCCAGCGACGAGACCCATGCCGTGTACGTGGCTGCGTTTAGCAACGGCGCCTGGGCACCGCACGAGGCGGTGGCCGACACGACGGCGGCCGACCCGCCGCAGATTGCCATTCTGAACGGCCACGTGCACTGCGTCTTCAACGACAACACCAAGACGCGCGACCTCCGGTGGTACTCGCGGCCGGTGCTGCGCTACTCGCTGGCCTCGTGGATGGCCGGCCTGCCGGACGACCAGCCCATCTCGCAGTTCACGGTGCCGGGCACGCACGACAGCTGCGCGCGCAGCAACATCCCCTTTGTGCGCACGCAGTACCTGTCCATCAGCCAGCAGCTGGCGCTGGGCATCCGGTTCTTCGACCTGCGCCTGCGCCGCCACAAGGACGGCAAGCTCTACTGCTACCACGGCGGCATCCCCATCGACTACCCGCGCTACCTGTCGTTCGAGTCGGTCATGGACGAGATCTGGGGCTTCCTGTGGCCGGCGGCGGGCACCGACGGCGCGGACCTCGCGCCGCCTACGGAGACGGTGCTCGTGTCCATCAACAACGACGACACGTCGCAGGAGCAGAAGGACCACCCGGCCGTCTTCTACAACACGGTCGCCGACGCCGTTGCGTCGACGCCGCCCTGGCCCGGCACCGGCCGGCACCGCTGGCACGTCGAGCCCGTGACGCCCAAGCTGGGCGACGTGCGCGGCCGCGCCGTGCTCCTGCGGCGCTACGCGGGCGACCCGGACGTGCAGCCCACGGGGCGGCAGGGCCTCGACCTGTCGGGCTGGCTCGACGACAACCCGGACTTTACCCTCGTCACACCCACCCAGGTGCGCGTCCGCCTGCAGGACAAGTGGAAGTACGCCGACCGCATCGCCCTGCACGACCTCATCTCGTCCAAGGGCAGCTTCGTCCAGAAGATGATGGAGAACGCCGCCACCGGCGGCGCCGCCAGCGAGGAAGACGTCGAGCCCCACGACTGGTACCTCAACTTCTGCTCCTGCGTCGGCGACCCCGCCGAGCACGGCGAGATCGCCGAGGCAAAGTGGATCGCCGTCGGCGCCCACAGCGACTTTATCGGCAAGTGGGTCACCGGCATGAACGTCCTGACAAATGAGCACCTGCAGCAGACCTACGGCGCTGGCAGCCAGGCGCGCCTCGGCGTCGTGAACCTCGACTACCCCGAGCTGCCAGAGTCAAACGACCTCGTCGCCCGCCTCATCGAGACAAACTTCTAAGGGGGGTGCTTCCGGTTATTGCTTGCGAGATAGACATGGCACGTTGTTTTTTTTTCTTTTCTTTGGAAACGTGCACTGCGCGGCGTGTATGGGATAATACGGAATTTCTGCTCTTATCTATCTTTGATGGACGCATTGGACTACAAATCTTCAAGGCCACATGGGCTGAAGGGGAATTTCAAGCATGGTCGTTTGCCATGGGTTAAATTGTATAAGTCGAGTTCCGGCGATCAGCGTGGCTCTCGGTATCGCAGCCCGAAGCGTTCTGCTTCTCTTCATCACAATCTACAAGTAATCTCACGTAGTCTTCTAGCTTCATGAGGTGCCCAGTTATTCCAAGTCTCTAAGCCAGCGGCAAGTGCCATCTTGTCTGAACATGTTTCGCATATGCACCATTACGGAGAGTGTGCATGTGCATATCGAAACAGAGAGAAGCAAGGAAAGCCATATTCTGCTGTGGCGAGTGGAATGCGTGGCGGCTCCACGAAAGAAAAGAGATTTTCCCACACTGTCTCCCTATACTCGTACTTCGTAAGTGTGTATCTATCCAATAGTGGCATTCTAGAGATGTTTTGTACGTGTACTCGTCAGCTGTCAGGCTAGCCACACAAATCTGGATAAGGAGGTCCCCCTGCCTAGTGCAGCGGCCAACAAACCCTTTCCCCCGCAGGCCGGTCCAGCCGGAACTAAACAGCAGACAAGGGAATGCTGTCCCCGTTTGTGTTGCTATATTTATGCACAACAGACCAGGTTTTTTTCAACAGTGGGAACCCTTGAGATTGGGAAAGTTGGGATAGTTTGCCAACGAAAGGCCCATAACAAATTGCAGGGTTCTCAGTCAGCAAACAGGGCCTAAAAATCTCTTCAGCTTTCAGTGTATGCTATCACAGTGCTTGGGCGTCATTGCACATAGAGACGTATTATATTAGTACTACTGCGTGGTGATTTGGTACCGTGCTGCAAAATGACGTGGTGTATTTTCGCTTCTCGTGTTGTTCCAGCGTGTTGTCATCTGGTGATCGAATTGCGCTGGCTAGCACCTCGTATTCTGGTCCTGGTGCCGCCCTGTAGCTGGAGAAACCACCGCCTCTCATTTCTTGACCTAATTACTTCTCCTCTCTGATTAATTTGCCTGATTCCTCTTGTCACGCATTTATTCTCGTCACATGTGTGGGTTGAAGCGTCCGAAGTACAGTGTGAGAGTATGTACTGGACGCAGCAAGTGAATTGTGTGACTTCGATTTTTTTTTTAATAATTTATTAGGACATGGGTTTGGAATAAGATCCCAGATGCCAACGTCCGTGTTAGTGTCCCAATTGAAGAATTGACTCCTTTACAATGCTTGAATAGGAGAAGTTTGTGTCCATTGAGAAAGGAGCAAAAAGGGAAACGAAACAAAAGCCACAAAAGCGAGCAGCAGCAGACGAATAGGCGATCTTAGAGGCTCACAATGGGCGCAAAGGTGCGGCCACCAGGGGTCCAGGGGTTGGCTTGTTGGTGATGACCTTATCCCTCCCTCCATTACGAACACGCTTGTACAACGGATCCTTTGTCCCTTTCTTTTTTGCTTTCTTTTTTGTGTTCTGTTTCGCTCGTACACGTACAAATCCCTTCCCAGCTGTCCCTATCGCCACTAGCGCAAGGTACCAGGACGGAGCGGTGCATGGTCGACCCACACACATGGTGTTTTCCTCTGTGCTTTTTTTCCCGTTTTTACGGCGTTTTCTTGTGTTTCTTGGGCTAGAGTTTGCTCTGCTTGCCTCCTCACTTGTCTGTTCTGGCCCTTTGGGTTAGTCCCTCTCACCAGATTTCTCGTGTTCATACCATGTTACTTCGGCACTCTCCCTACCTGCGGGTCTCATAGAAAGTTACGGGAATAGTACCTCTCTTGTACCTCATGATCTGCAAGATCCCTCTTCCCAGCGCCGAATTCTCTTTTTTTTCCTAGAATTGGACTCGTACAAGCGTGTGCAAAAGGTTGGACAGCGGCTCGAGCGGGTCTGGTTCGGTGAAAATTGGGAAAAATCCGTCTCTTGGATTCGTCAGTCTTCCAGAAAGAAAAGTCCTTTTGCTTCGATGGTGTCACGCACTGTTCGACATGCGCTGCGTCCGCTGATATACGAACATACTCGTACTCTGCAGTCTTCCCCATGTGCACGCTCTTCTGGTGCCTGCATCACCCTCTTTTCTTTGTGGGTTCGTTCCTCGTACTGTACTGGTAGGGGCACATCACCAACTAGCCTCGTCCAGAAGTTACCTCGTTACGTAGACGTTCTACCTCGTACTTGTTGATAATACCTCGTATCCGCCCATACATACCTCCTGACGTTTTCTATTTCCTTCTATCTTCTTTGTCCTCTCCAGTTTTAATATCCATCTTTTCCTTCTTTTTCGTCTATTTCGTAAACAGTTTTTTCTTTACTTCTTTGACACACTCGTTTTTCTGTTCTTGGTATTCCGAGAACCTATCGAATTATAAATAAAGATTTTGGAAGAGTTCAAAAACGCGACTCGCTGTACCCTCGTTATCTTGACAACAAATCCGGAATCTGTATCGAAATACATTCTCTCCAAATCAGCAATCTCCCTACCATGCACAGCATTACTACTCTCGCGGCTCTCGCGGCTGCTCTGCCGTCGGCGCTGGCTGCCTTCCAGGGTTTCAACTACGGCTCAACCTTCACTGATGGCTCTGCTAAGGCCCAGTCCGACTTCGAAGCCGAGTTCAAGACCGCTGCCGGTCTGGCCGGCACCAACGGTGCCTTCACCAGCGCTCGTCTCTACACCATGATTGTACGCCCCAACTCTCATCAGTTCTCCCTAGGACCTGCTTGGTCTTTTGTTTGCTTTTATTTTGTTTTCTTCTTGGCTCGGCTAACTCCTTCAACAGCAAGGCGGCACTACCAACGATGTCATCCAGGCCATCCCTGCTGCCATCAGCACCAAGACCAGCCTCCTGCTTGGTCTGTGGGCCTCTGCCGGCGATGCTGCCTTCGCCAATGAGCTCGCTGCTCTCAAGAGCGCCATCGCCACCTACGGCTCCTCGCTGGGCCCTCTGGTTGCCGGTATCTCTGTTGGCAGCGAGGATCTCTACCGCATCACTCCCACCGGCATTGAGAACAAGGCCGGTGTCGGTGCTAGCCCGGACGTTCTCACCGGCTACATCAAGCAGGTCCGTGACACCATCTCCGGCACTCCTCTGTCTGGCGCCTCCATCGGCCACGTCGACACCTGGACGGCCTGGGTCAACAGCTCCAACGACGCCGTCATCGACGCCGTCGACTGGCTCGGCGTAGACGCCTACCCGTACTTCCAGAACACCATGGCCAACGGCATCTCGGTCGGCGCTTCTCTGCTGAACCAGGCCATCGACAACACCAAGGGCGCCTCCTCGGGCAAGCCCGTGTGGGTGACCGAGACCGGCTGGCCCGTCAGCGGCGACAAGAGCGGCGATGCTGTCGCCTCTGTCGACAACGCCAAGACCTTCTGGGACCAGGCCGGCTGCCCGCTCTTTGGCAACACCAACATCTGGTGGTACACCCTCCAGGATGCCGCCCCGTCCACCCCCAACCCCAGCTTCGGCCTGATCGGCTCGACCCTGACCACCACGCCCCTCTACGACCTGTCCTGCTCTGGTGTTTCCACCGGCAGCGGCTCTTCCAGCTCGAGCTCCACCGGCGCTGGTTCCACCTCTGCGTCTACCACCAAGACCACCTCTGCCTCTGCATCTACCTCTACCTCCGCCTCTAAGCCAAGCACCAGCTCGAGCTCCAGCACTGGCTCCAGCACTGGCTCCAGCACTGGCTCCGGCTCCGGCTCCGGCTCTGGCAGCACCACCCTGACTACCAGCACAACCGCTGGTGCCAGCCGTCCCAGCACGAGCACCAGCACCAGCTCCGGCAATGGCACCAACACTAGCGGCGGCAGCGGCTCCAGCACGGGCTCCGGCTCGGGCTCTGGTTCCGGCTCTGGTTCCGGCTCTGGTTCCGGCTCCGGCAACGGATCGTCTACGACGACCGGCTCGCCCGCAACTGTGACCGGCGCTGCTAGCGCTCTCTCGGTTTCCGCTGTCGGCGCTTTCGCTGTTGCCGTGATGGCTGTCCTGGCTCTGTAAAGCGGAAGCTGGCTAGACAAAAGGTTAGGGCCGGTGTTCGTGATTTTTATTCTTTTATAACCATAATCCTCTTGTGTATACATCAGACGATCTGTTCATATTGAGAAGACATGGAGTGCATGACTCGGATCTCAGAAAGCGTACGTAGTGGAACGGGGCAACATATTAGACTTGGTATCGGATTAAATGCATTTTGGGAAAACAAACTGAGGGTTATTGTATTGTATTTTTGAAACAGATGCCCTATTTATTATTTATGTATAAGACTTTTTTGCATCTTGTTCTATCATTTAAGATTTTGCGAGACTTTTCAAATCCCTGCATACGTGAACGTGATCTCTGTAAATGCTTTTGGTACTCTCGTGCAACTAATAACCATGAACAATAAATGACCAGTACTATTTCCCTTTGAAGACAAAACCAAATGAATAAGAACACTAAAATACAAGACGGAAACTTCAACTTTTGACCCAGCCTCTTGTTCTACTCGTGATTGAAACCCATATCTAAGTACAAGATACCTTATCCGAGAAATTCACCAGAAAAGCGCCTTTATTTCACGATGAAGGCGCGTCTTCAGCGTCGTAATCATTGAGTTCTTCCTCCTTGTCAGCTTGACCGTTATTCGGGGTAGCCGCATCGTCTGTGTCTTTATTTTCGCCGTTCTCCTCTGATGCATCGCTCTGCTGCTTGTCCCCATTAGCGGCCCCAGTGGCAGTGCTGCCGTTCTTGCTCTTGTCCTGCAGCGAATTGTTTACCAGTGGGGTGGTGTCATTGAAAATCCGCAGCAGCATCGCGGCCCTGTCTTCTTTTGGCAGCATCAGATTGAGCGAGTGGAAGCTCTTCCACAGTGGGAGCGTCATGGACTCCAAGGGGATGTCGCCCTCTTCTTCTGTATCTTTATTCGGCTCCACCTTGAGGACGAAGCAGCCCATGCCCAGATTCGGCAGCTGGTCGCCCACTTCGCCCAGCTTCTTCGCCTCCCCGTCGACGAACTTGGGGAACATCTCCACGAGCAGCGCCCGCAGCGTCGACTTGCGATGAAGCTTGACCACCCGCTCCGCGCCGACGTAGCCTGAGAGCAGAGGCAGGCCCTCTGCCTGGATCCGCCAGCGGCACACCCCCGCCGAAGGTGCTTCCTGCTTGACAAACATGCGCACGCCGCCGTGGACAAACTTAACGCCGCGGTTGGCCTGCTGCGGCCCGTCTCCTGAGGTGTTGCTCGCGAGGATGTCTCGCACTAGCCCGCTCGTGTAGTAGATAGCCTTTGCCGGCTCGCCGTAAGCGTTGCGCACCATGAACCGGTCCGAAGGAAAGCGGGGAGACAGGTGATAGAAAGCTTGGATGTCCTTGACAACGGGGTGGTCGGAGACAAGGAACTTGAACGGCTCCTCGTACGGGCCGTCGGTTTTACGGCGCGGACCAGACTCGAGCTTAACGTCATTCGAGTCGACTGCTGACGCAGTGCCTTCTGCTGCTCCCTCTGCCCCCTCCTCTTCTCCCTCATTTTGTTGTTGTTCGCCAGCCTCATCCTTCATCTCAACTACAGGAGAAGCCGTAGGAGCAGCAGCACTCTGGTCAGAGACCTGCTCGTCCTGCTTTTGCTTCTTCACGAGCTGGCTGTCCTCGCTCTCAAGGTCACCCTCTGCAAGCCGCTTTGTGCTACTTGAAGAGCCGTTTTCAGCGGCAGCAGCGCCATTGCTGGCGGCAGCCGTCGCGGCAGCCTGACTCGGCACCGGCGGTGCTGGCTTGGCCTTGAATTCTTCCTTCTTTTGCAGCACCACGATAAAGAAGCCGCCCGTGTCCTGCAGGTGCGGGTACACGCGCAGACAGCGCTCCAGCGGCAGCTTATCCGACTCCTCGTTCGCAAACATGGTCGGCACCACGCGGCTGGGCAGCACGCCAGCGGCCTCCTCGGACTGGGCAAACGCATCCACCTCAGCCCAGTTGTTCCACAGCCGGCCCGACTTGTCCATGATGTGCCACGCCTTGAGACCGGGCCGCCGCTTCAGGAGCGGCAGCTGGTCGCTGCTGTCGAGGATCTCCACCTTGTCGGGCCCGCCACTCTGCGCAATGGCCGCCGCCACGACGGACTCGTTCTCCACGGGGTTCAGGCTGCACGTCGAGTACACGACGCGGCCGCCCGGCTTGAGCATCTGCAGGGCGCGCACCAGAATGCGCACCTGCACCAGGTGCAGGCCGAGCGCGTTGCCCGGGTTCCAGTCCTTCCACATGGTGACGTTCTTGCGCAGCGTGCCGTCGCCGGAGCAGGGCACGTCGGCGAGGATGCGGTCGAACTTGAGGTAGCGCACGGGCGGCCGCTGCTGCTTCTTCTTGTCGTCGGCGGCGGCGGCGGCGGCGTTCTCGTCGACCTGCAGGGGCGGCAGCCGGAGGGACGGGAAGACGGTCGCGTCATGATTCGTGACGATGATGTTGGGCGACGACAGCCGCTTCAGCTGGTGGATTAGCAGGTGGCTGCGCTTGTAGTCGGCGTCGTTGGCGATGAGCACGCCGGTGGCGCGGCCGTCGTCGCTCGGGTCTGCCGACAGCTTCGCGGCGGGATCTTCTTCGTCGTCGTCGTCCTGCACCTCCTCGTCCACCATCTCGCCGGCCCCCTCTCGCAGGCTCCGCTCGATCGACCGCATCACCTTGCGGACGCGGGCCTCCTCGCCCTGGTGGACCATCTCGAGCAGCTGCGCCGCCTTGCTGCCGGGCGCGGCGCACAGGTCCAGCACGGCCATGCCGGGGCGCACGTCCATGAGCAGGGGCGGGATCATGCTGACGACCTCCTGGCGGCTGATGTTGCCGACGGACGTCTCCGACACGAGGAACTTTTGGAAGGCCGCAAAGGGCGGGAACTTGCGGATCACCGTCTTGGACGCCGTCATCCACCACGCCAGGTTGTCGGGGTACCAGGGGACTGCCTGCGGCGGGCTTATGGGCAGGCCGTCGTAGTGCGTCATCTTGGCCAGCTCGGGGATGTAGCGCGTCTGCAGCAGCTTCTGCACGGCCAGCGCGTGGCCCTTGGACCCGCAGAACCGGAAGCTGTGCGGCAGCTCGCGCTGGAACGCCGCCCAGAAGGCGGTGCGCTCGGCCTCGTCGTCCTCCAGCTTCAGCAGGCTGTTGTAGTACTTCTGCAGCTTCTCGTTCTCCTTGACGATGTCGGCGTACGGCTTGTGGAAGCGCCCAGAAGACCGGCCGCCGCCGCCGCCACCATCACGGCGACGGTTGTTCCCGCGATTTCTCTGGAAAGTGGAAGTTTTGTTTAGCGACAGATTCTCGCCCAAACTCTTACATATTCATCTCTCTCTCTCATGCGCAAAGTGGATCATGGAGCAGTTCTCACCTTGAAGTTGCCCCGACCCATGGTGGCGTTAGTTGATGGTTGCGTCGAAAAATTGCGCCGTAGGAAATATGTGCAAGAGACGGTCACACGCGAGGTCATAAGAAACAATAGGCTCCCTCGCTATGCAAGTGTCAATTGCGATTTTTGCAAAAGAATGAACACGCCAAAGCCGCATATGCAAAGAAAGGAAGAAAACCAAAAAAATGAAGGCAGCCCCACATTATTACCTTTCTCTTATCGCTTATCACTAATCGTGAACACCATTTAGTAAGTGATTTGTACTCCGTACTTGGTACATTAATATTCATTCAAATATTATAGAAAATAAAGTAGTTCTTACATTCGTACAATAGGTATCTAGCAAGCTCCCTCTCTTCATAGCCATACATCATAATATACATATTTACATGTCGAGAAGACCAACTGTCCAATGGACTATGTGGTCCACACCATGCCCGTTAATGGCACTGACAGGAATGGCAGCAAGTTTCTGCGTCCAGCCTCCTTCAACGCCGCTGGGATGCTCTTCTTCGCCGCGACCGATGCGGTCGAGGTATTCTCTGAGCTTCTGAAAGTTGGCTTCAGCCCCTGGCAGATCACCTTTGGTCGCAACGACAAACCATGGCTTTCCAGCGATGGTCAGCTCAGGAGACATCTCAGAGGCATCAGCCTCTATGCGGTTCTCGTCGATTACCGTAAAAGATGTCGCTTGCGGCCGTCTGTCCTCGGCATTGGACTGGTCTTCCCATTCAATCTGGGCTTCTCGCTCCCGCTGCTGTTCCTCTTCTTCGCGTAGACGTGCGTAGAGACCAACCTCCTTCCAAAGCGCTTTCAGGGCGGCCACAGCGTCGCCGGCGCCGAGGTCAATCACAAAGGCCAGCACGCCGGCGCGTTCGACATGGCGCAAAAACTCAATGCCCAGGCCTTTGTCCAAATGGGCTCCTTCGATTAGACCTGGAATATCGGCAATGGTGAACCGTGTGCGCGGCGCAAGAGCTTCTCCTTCCTCACCGGCAGCTTCTTCTGCTCCATCGCTGCCTTCAGAGGTCGCCGAGCTGACAGGCCGTGTTGACACCAGCGGGCGCCCTCGATTATTATCGAGCACCACGGTGCCAATATTAGGTTGCAGTGTGGTAAATGCCCAGGAGCCGACACGGGCCCGGCTGTTGCTCACAGCCCGCAGCAGTGTGCTCTTGCCGGCATTAGGGAGGCCGACAAGGCCAACATCTGCCAGAAGCTTAAGCTCGAGGTTCATAGTCATCGAGACGGCGTAATCTCCCTTCGTGGCCACGACGGGGCGCGGCATTTTGCGAGACACAAAATGGGGGTTGCCCAGGCCGCCGACGCCGCCGGCAGCGAGCAGGATCGGCTGCGGTGTAGGCCGAGACAAGTCGAGATAGACAGGAGCCGGCGGCTGGACGAAGAAGCGGTCGCGCCGCGGCAGCCGCGGGTACTCAATGTTTCTCACTTCGGACTTGGACAAGCCAGGGTAGACGACCCATTTCCGGCGCAGCCACTCTAGCTCAGCGGCCTCTTCCTCTTCGGCTTCTTGCTTCTGGGCCAGCTCCAGCTGCAGCTGCTCCTCTGATTTGTATAGCGTTTCTGGGAGCGGTGGCGGTTCTTGGCTCCCGATCTGCTCGGATGCCCTGGCGTCTGCGGCAGCGGCAGCTGCTGCAGCAGCTGCCGCATTGGCCATCTGCTTCTTGCGCTTGCGCGCAAAGTACCTCTCGCGCGCAATAATGGCCTCGTCCGCAACCGGATCGATGCGGCTGACCTCCGTGACGACGGTGCCAACAGGCACACTGATGATTACGTCGTCGCCACGCTGGCCATTTCGGGCGCTGCCTTGGCCGTGCTTGCCTCGGCCAGCGCGCATGACGCGGCGTCGCGCAATCTTGTGCAGCGACGTCTCTCCGGGAACGGCCTGGATGTAAATGTTGCCACCGTGGCCGCCATCCCCACCGTTCGGCGGGCCCTCAGGGAGGAACAAATCACGTAGAAAAGAGATGCACCCATGGCCGCCGGCGCCTGCATGGACCGTCAACGTGGCCTTGTCTGCAAAGCTGGCCACGGCATAATCATTTGGAGCTGGGTTGAGGCGAGATTCTGGATACTCAGGAACAGCCTCAGGCGTTCCCACTTTAGCGGTGCCACTTATTGGCGGTGGGGTGGTGTGGGTTGTGTAATGGCGATGTGAGAACGAAAGAAACGCAGATGCTTTCGGCGTAGGCCGTGCTGCTGTAGCAAATGAGGCTGCTGTTCTCGCCGCACACCTTCCGTTTTGTCTAGCGGGACGGTAAATAAGCCCGGATGGGTATAAGAATGGCAGATAAAGCGGCGCACCGCCCGAACATCTGGGTGCCATATCCAGTCGTACTCCAAAGGTTGCTTGTCGAGCCTCTCTTGAGACCTTGGCAACTTGCACATATGTTGTTCTAAGTTTTTTTACAGTGAACAAAAGCGGAAATTGATATTTCTATATGGAGGTAAAAAAAAATATGCTTCTAACGGTGCATTGAGGAGTACCGATGGGCTGTTACCATACCACATGCGACCAGCATCAGCAAGAGGCCCAGGAAAAGCATAATCCGTCAATGCGGCTGACAATCACGCATCGACGCCGATTAACACCATCTCCTCACTGTTTGGCGTACGCAGATGTCTGCGGACGACTCTCGAGAGGCGGTCCGCGTCGCAGGCAGCAAGTTTTCGCAGTTCTGGGCAACGCAAGCAATATTGCCTTGTTCTGTTACTCAAGGGCAACCAATGTTGGGCAAGCATGCAGCAAAAGAGCACCAGTTCGTACAGCTAGAATGTTCTGCGGTCTCTGGTATGGATAATCAAATCTGCTGTAACAAGTGGCCCGCTGCACTTTGTTTCCGCTAGTTCGGCTGTAGCAGCCCAAACATGCGGTGTGGAGGGTTGCATGGGCAGCAAGATTTAAAAAGACGTGCGCAAAGGCACTAGATAAAAGCAGCGCCGCGGGGACAGATATGTGGCAACGGCTCTATATGTAATCGAACTCCTCCAGCGAAACTTTGTCCTCGCGTTGTGTGGTTCGATGGGACATGGCGAGATGTGATGTTTTTTTATCTATCTGCACAAGTCGAATATTATTCAGATATGCCAATTAACGAGCAAAAGGGGAAAAGCCAGCCCTTTTATTAAATTGCATCCAGCGGGATTGGCGCCAAAGGAAGTCGCTGTTAGACTGGCCTGGTCTGGCCTGTGGTCCCCCTCCGCTTCGCTGTTTCCCGACCTTTCTATTCCGTATACTCCGTATAATTGTTGTATAATATGCGTTTCCCGTTAGAGATGTGTTCTATAATTGCATGCAGATTGTCTGTATAATAATATTCGCTTGACTATTATTTGGCTGTCGTCGATTCACGTGTCTTTCTTCGAGTTGTCAACAACATCTAAACGTCTGATTCTGCTCGAAACTCCAAAGAACAACAGCGAAGACACGCATAATATAGCTCAACTCAACACGACACTGCACCACTCAGTACGACATTTTTGTAGACGCCTGCCGCTTTCTGTTGTCTCTGCCCAAGCCCAAACACGGTTTTTCCTCAAGACTCTGCATGCGAATGCATCCCCCCTCAGGACCCGTCTGCTGCAACGAATCACCGCCGAGACTTTCTTCTGGCCCTAACCCACTTTCTGCTTCTCCTGCCGCACCTTTTCTTTCCCTTTCTCGTCTCCGGTCTATCAACTACCAGCACTCATTCCCTCATCCCTCGCTCTCTCTCTTGTGCTCTTCGCCGTGCCTCGCCACGACGAGCCTCCGTAGCACAGCTTCTTCTTCGCCTGTTTCTCTGTTATTTGCCTCTTCTTCCTCTTCCTTCTCTTCTTTGTCATCCCGTCTCTTCTGAGCTTCTTAATGCTCTAGATCCCGTCCTCTGATATCTTTTTTTTTTTTTAACTGCTTGTCATCCCGCTTCTCCAGTCCTCCGGTCTGGTTTGTGCTTTTGTCTCCCTTTCCTGCCCCAGATTTCTTTTTCCACCTTCTGTCTCCGGTTTCCCCGGCCTCAGTCTTCACTACATCCCCGGCTAACCGCATCGCCATCGAGTGGTTCTCCCACCAAGACAGTCTCCACAGATTTTTTGTTTGTTGCGGCTCACCTCTTAAACTACTGGCGGTATCCATATATCACAGATCACACACGTCACACTCACTCACGCGGGAGTTATTCTGCTGCTTGTCCCCCATCTGCAGATGTGTTTGCTTGCGTATATCTAGCCGGCCATTGTTTATTGCACCCAGCTGCCACTTCTCAACACCGGCGCACTTGACGCATTCTAACTCTCTGCTCATCTCTGTCTGGCTTTATCTCCTCTCGTCTCTTCAACTCACCCCATCCGCACCCCTCCCCCTTCCTACCCTCCCGCATATCCGTAGCGAACACAGCAATTGGCCGCTGCCATACTGATCTTCTGTCATTGGGGCCAGCAAGTCACGCTGCCGTTGCTCACTTTATCCATTGGGCTCCCCATCCTCCTCCTACTGCTTGCATGCTGCATATCGCCCCCCGAGGACTAGGAAGCTCGCATTCGAGCCACGACACCATACATACAGAATTACACACAGTACCAGACTAGACGTGGTTGACCCTTCCTCCATTGTCCTCTGTTTTGATCTTTGTCCAATTAGCAGTCCAAGGTCCTTTTTAGCCATTTCCGACGGTGATCTCTTTGTTTTCTTTCTTGTTTTGGCCTCTCTCTCGCCATATTCTCTTGTTGCGTCTGCCTTCGAGATTTCATCTTCAGCATCTGCAACTGCCAGTCTGCCCGAACCTGCACGGCTCTCCCGCGGCACCGGTATATCTCCGTTTTTCTCTGAATGTTAGTATCTCTTTCTCTCTCTGTCTAGGCTTATATGCACCCTTTTTCCATATCTCGTCTTAGCCTGCATCTTGCCTCTTCTCTCCCTGTCACTATACCATCCTGGCTCCCGCACTCCGGTGCTTGCATCTCCTGTGGTTCGCCAGCACCCGAAAACAAAAACGATTGCATCTATCCCACCCCCGTATGCTCTGCAATTTTAACTTTCTGTGCAGCTTGCTCGCAGCAGCGCCAAACAAGAACCAGGGAGCTTTTTTTTTGTTTATTTTCCCGCAGTCACACTAATTCTCCTATGTCGCCAGTCAAGTTCGTGTCCCACACACCAGAAACTTAAAACAATGCAAACAGGAGACCAAGGCACATCGAATGAACTGACAAACCTATGCAACAGGTGTCTAGAGGGCATACACATTTCCGCCTGACAATCTATCCCTTATTCTCTGATCCTATTTTTTGACGGTAGGCTGTTTATCTTCTTTTTTATACCCAGGTTAGTGAATCTCTCCCCTCGGGTTCCCCATCAGACAAGATCATCGCCATCTCTTCTATTCACCTTGTTGTTCAACATTCTCTCTCTGCATTCTATCATCTGTCTAGCTCTTGCTGTCCTGGCATCTCTTTTTGCCCTGTTATGGTTCCATGTTCTTGTATACCTGGCTGGCCCAGTCGTAGGTCGAGAGGGAAACAAAAGACAATCCTGTTCTATGTTTATCGACGCTGTCTTGTATATTATATTGTTTTTGTTAGGGCGTCTCTCATACCGAAAGTTCGATACTTTGCCTCCTTTTTTCAATCTCTCCTTGTCCATCTAGTTCAACCCCTGCACACGCAGATTTTTCCTAGCCGCTTACTAAATCATGTATACCAAAGACTACCGGGACTACAAGCCTCGCAAGGTTGTCATCAGAATGGACCCGGACTGTGCCATATGCCATGCACCGGCTAGCCTAGCCTGTGACTGCGAGGCTCGCGGTCTCGAAGTTGCCTTGCGCCAGGCCGAGACGCGTATGATGCAGTCGATTTACGACGATATAAGGTATCTATTGTTTTCTTTGGAATTTTCTAGGACGGCTACACTCCCATCTTGTCGCCAAGCAGAACGGCTTGCTAATCTACTCTGGCTTCGCCAGGGTATGGGTACGAGAGCATGCTCGCGATTATATTCTGGAATATTTTTCTTTACTCAAGGACCGACGACTGCAAGCCCATGAGGCGCATATGGAGCGCATCAGGGCACAGGCTTTTCACTACTATCATGCCCAGCCACATCCGACTGAAGTTTCAACTGCCCAAGCGGCATTTAAGCGCGGAATTGACGAGGACTGGCAGTCGTCCGTTCAGCGATACCCCGAAGTACTAGAATATTATTACGGCCTCGTCGAACTAACGCTGCCGGCCGATGACGATCCGCTTGTTCGCGACCCCCCCCTGAGAGCTCTTTCTGGGTCCCGTAAGGCTGGCCGGCGAGGTCCCGCGACTGCGATTGCCAATGGTGGAGGCAGCGTTGGCGCTGTAGGAGGCCCTCCTCCTCCTCCTCCTAATTCTGGTATGGTATACGGGCACGCGAGAGAAGCACTTCCGAGAGGACGAACACCGCCTCCAGCCGCACCATCTGAACGCATGGTACCGTTAGACCGGCGGACACCTGTCCCGCGAGACCGCCGCTCCGGATTCCGACAGCCACCGCCGGCGCCGCCGTCGTCATACTATCCGCCATATTAATTATGCTTGGCGGAAGATCGAAGATCAGCTCCGGCTCAATTACCACCAACATTGTTTTCCTTTTTTTCCCCGAATCTCTTGAGCCATCCGGGCTGTGATCACTTTGCCTCTTAATTCTTGGCACAAAACTTCTGCACGTTTCATGACGATAATCACGAGATGACGATATTTCTTCCCGTTATATGCATGCATTCAAAGCGAGGAAATTTTTGGGGTTTTTTTATTATTTCTTCTGCGAGCAATCCATTTTTATTCATCCCTGATATTCCCCAGCAATCTTCTAGCATGGCAATTTGTATTTGGCTCTGGTAGAAGAAACGGGATAGGAAAATTGTATCGCGTTGGCCGCTTTGTTGTTTTACGTTACCCTCTTTTCAATCTCCTGAAAAAAGGTGCGGTTGCGTCTCGGTTCTTGCTGCGTTTTTATACTGTGTTAGATTTCAGGAGTCAAGGCGGTAGTAAATTTGGTTGATATTGGCTTTGGTCTCCATGGCTTTTTTGTTTTAACAAAAAATCTACATATATTTTTCACCTGAATCTGATGTAGCACAACTAATGTGTTTAGATATATCAGCACCTTTGAACGTGTGAAAATTTATAACATGATATTAGGCAATCCGTCTGGCATATCTTTTATATCGTCGATAATTAGACAGCGTACGGTCGATGATTTATGGTATTGAAGTTCAAAAATCAATTTCATCTTACGCCTTCCTCTATTCATGAACGTTCACAGAAGCCATAGAAGAGGAGGAATAGGCTTTGGAAGTTGCGTGTTCCCCTTCTATCTTCCTCTACACTGCCGTTATCCTTGGCAGACGTAAAAACCTAATAGTGAAAACGGCCAATTATCATTAAGACTGAGGCTGGCTATAAATCATTCTAGTCTCTCTAACATTGTACACTTTAGTGGCTTGTTGTTCAGCTGAGACAAGCAGGGCGGGATCAAGCTAATACGCATGAATGCCCAACTTGCTCTTCGACAGCCCGACGGCATATGTGAGAAACTGATATATATATGTATGTGGACGATCAACAAGGCTCAGAAATGGCCAGACATGTGAAAGCGATAGGCTTACGCTGAGGAGATGTGCAGAGGCTTCTGTTTGGCTGCTGCTTCATGATGTCAGTTTTAAGCCCATGTGTGGGCGCTGATAAGTTCTTCCGAGTTCCAGTCCGGAGAACAGCATAAGAAAGGCGCAAAAGGCTAAGCCGGAGACAAAACAACAATAGATTGCATTTATCAGTCTTCATAAAATTCCGTTTTTTGTCTTCTTTTGCCCTGGCTATAGAAATTCTGATGTAACCCATCAACACGCAAAAAGAGAAATCCAGAAGAGGGCTCCATTTTTCCACCTTTGTTTTGGCCTCTTCGCTGAAGCCTCTCCGAAATAAATAACAAACGTAAACTATGCAAGCTAACAAAATAAAAAGAAAAGAAAAAAAATGTGATGTTATAATATGTATAATGGAAAAGAACGTGAGAAGCAATGGGGGAAGCTTCGTGTTGAGAGAGACAGGAGAGAAATAAGAAAGACAAGGCAAGGCTTGAACGGCCAGAGAGGAGATGGTGTGCAAAGAGACAGAAGCGAGGAAGAGACGACCGACTCCTAGGAGTGCTTTCCGGCCACCATTTTACTAATAGAGGCTCTTTCTCCCTTCGCTCCTTCATTTCCTACGCCTCATGCCTTGGTCTCTTCCTTTGCCTCCTTGGTCTCCTCGCCCTTCTTCTCTTCGAGCGAGCTCTCCTTCAGGTCGGACGTGACGGCCGCAACAGCCTTGTCCTCGTCGGTCTTCTTGCCGTTGACGGCGCCGTTGGAAGCAGCCGCCTCCTCCTCTTTCTCCAGCTTTTCAATTTCCTTCTTGGCCTTCTCAATGTTCTAAAACGAGGCGTCAGCACAAATCACCATGACATGGTCAGAAACGCGCGTGGAAGATGCACAACTTACCCGCTGTGTCTGGGCAGACTGGTCGGCCTCCCAGTGCGCCAGCTTGGCCTTAATCTTCTCTACGACGTCCGGAATATCGGCGGGGCTGGATGGCGGGTTGAGGCCCATCGACGCGCAGTCCTCGATGACGGACGGGGGGACGTTGAAGCCCTTGCCGGTCGCAGCGGCGTCACCGGCCTTCTTGCCCTTCTTGCCGCCCGACTTCTTGGCAGCCGGGAGGTAGTCGTCGTCGCGGTCTTCCTTGCGCACCAGACGGGTGCCCTTGAGGCCGGAGTCGTCGACCTTGCGGGTGGCCTGGGCGCCCAAGCCGGTAGCGGCGTCATTGGCGGCAGCGGCCGGGGCCGGGGCGGCGGAGGGGTCGAAGAAGAGCAGCAGGCTGCGGGCGCGGCGGATCTCGTCGAGGTAGGCGGGGTCGCTGGCCTCGGTGAGCAGGCGCTGGGCGCGCTCCTTCTTGCGCTCGCGGTCGATACGCTCCCGCTCGGCCTGCTTGCGCTCCCAGGCCTTGTTGCGGGCCTCGCGCTCAAAGGCGGCAAAGGCCTTCTTCTGGCCGTAGTACTCGTCCTTGATCTTGCGGATGGCCTCGAACTTCTCGCGCTGCTCGTTGTGCAGCTTGGTGCGCTCGTCGCGCAGGCTGGACAGGTTCTTGTAGACGCCGTCCTGCTCGGCCTTGATGGTGTCGAGCTCGGCCTGGATGGTGTTGTACTTCTCGCTCAGGGCCTTGCTCTCCGGGTCGTCGAGGCTGTCCTTGATCTGCTTGATCTGGGTGCGCAGGTCGGTGATCTGCTTCTCCTGGGCGTCGAGCTGGGTGAAGTTCTTGCGGACCTTCTTCAGGTTCGTCACCTCGGCCAGGGCCTTCTTCTCGTCTACCAGCTGCATCATGCCGCCGTCGACCTTCTCCTCCAGCCGCCGGATGTGGTTGTCGAGGTCCTCGACGGACTTGAACGCCACCTTGCCGCGGGCGGCCTTCTGCTCGGCGATGCGGCTCCGCAGCTGCTCATCCAGGCGCTTGATCTGGTCCTGCTTCGACGTCCGGGACGACTTGCTGCCGGCCTGCTTCTGGCGGATCTCGTTGAGCTGCGCAATCAGCTCCTGCCGCCGTTTCTGGACCGGCGAGGGGGCGCCATCCTTCTTCGGCTGGGCAATCTCGATCTTGGCTTTGATGGCGTTCTAGAAAGGCAGAGCAGAAGAAAAGACAAAAGAGTCAGTAAAACAAAAAAAAAAGTGAACATATCCCGCTCGTCAGACCAAGGCGCACGCTATGCCTGCCGGAAAGGCATATCTGCTTCTTTCTTCATTGCCGTTGGAGAAAAGATTGGAGGAGAAGGGACCACCTACAAAGCGGGTCATGACGTCCTTGTGCTCCTTCTCAGCCTTCTCCAGAGCCTTCTGGTAAACCGCCTCGTCGGGCTTCACAGGGCGGGAAGCCGCAGCAGAGGTGCTGTCAGCTGGTGCGGCGGTGTCTGCCATGGTGAATTGGAGCAGGGGGGCAAAAGAGATATGAAAAATTGATCAAGCCGTGACGGAATATAAAGCTGCGGGATACCACGAGACGACGGCGAAATGAAAAGGAAAGGAAGAAACAAGAAAATGAAGCAGCCAAGCTTTCGATCAGATAGCCAGATACACAGACCGAGAGCGAAGAAGAGGAACAAGAAAGAAGAGAGAAGTAAGGAAAGAAATTGAGCAAGAAAAGTAAACAATGGACTGGGGGGGCGCCTTTTCGCCTCAAAGCTACACGAGAGGCCAATTGAGACGTTGTTGCAGCGACGTAACTGGCGATGCGTGGGGAAGCAAATCTGTCCCTTTCTCTCTCGTTTCTCTGCTGCACCTTTTTAATTTTTGTATTTTTGGTATTTTTTTATTTCATTATTTTCGGGTCGTTCCTGTATTAATTTTTTTTAAGTGCGTACGTTACCTTCTTAGCGTTATATTATAGCGTACATATATTTGGGAGGGATAACTGGCAATAACTAACTCGCCGACTTTGCTTGAGAGAGACTTTGAGAGACAGAGAGAAAGAGCGGCTGGCGCCATGGTCCGTGCGCAAAGGTTAAAGTGGGTTTGGTAACCCCAAAAATCAGAGAGCGAATGACAAACCATACGTGATTGGCCAAGCTCTTCTATGGGTGGGTCTTTCCTTTTTATCTCTAGAACTTTTTTTTCTATCAGCAACGAAAGGCAGAATTGGAAGGTGGCAGAAGGGCCTTTTTACCTCTTCGTCGTCAAGCGTTTCTTTTTTCTCTACCCCGGCTCCAGCCTGTCACCACCAAGGACCACCACGAATCACCGACGACAACGAATATCCGAAGATCTCTTTCTATTGCGCACTACAGGAGGCTGCGCCAGTCGTGTCTCTTCTGTTTTATTGGTCCTCCCCTTCTTTTGAGACGCGCTTCGATCGAGACGAGACCACTCGCGTGGACAAAGAGCGAGAGACACTGAGGTGGACAAAACGCCGACTCGGAAGGAGGGTAAAGCTTGAGGCGTATACGATACCGAAAAGGAGAAGCTCAGCCCATCTACAGACGAGATGTCGTACTCGCCGAGCGGAGACGAGGACCCGGCAAAGCAGCGCGAGCTCCGTAAGCTTTGGCGGGCATGGCGTACCGTTCATGAGATGTGCCAAGATCGGGTGCGTTTTTTTTTAGTGGAAGACCTGGGTGCCCTGAGCGTTCCCTTTTTTTCCCTTTTGGGTTGCGGTGGATTTCTAACACCTGAGTCTAGGGTTACGAGCTGGCCGAGGACGAGGTCAAGATTAGCTTCGACGAATTCGTGAACAAGTTCACTCTTCCGGATGGAACACCAGAGTATGTGACAATGATGGGTGCCGAGAGCGATGGCTGTGATGATGGGCGATGAAGATGAGGACGAAGAATAGAGGAAGAGCACACTGGAGATATAGTGAGCTGCAGAGGACACTTTGAGACAGTTCGCTTGCTGACATTCGGAACTTCCTTTATTTTTTTTTGGCAATAGTCGAGCCAAGATGCAGTTCTCCGCACGGCCGTCTGAGACAATGATCAAGAAGTTCACGCCGCCGCCGACCGCCGCACGACCTGATCCCGCGCCTGAGTGCGGCACGGTCTGGGTCGAGTTCATGACGGAGACGCAGATCGGTGTCAAGGAGATCAAGCGGTTCGTGCAGCATTGCGACGAGCACTCATTCCGTGCGGGCATCATGGTGACGCAGGGCGCGCTGAGCGCGCAGGCGCGCAAGGTGATCAACGCGACCATGATGTACACGCAGATCGAGTGCTTCATACAAGACGACCTGCTGGTCAACATCACCCACCACGAGCTGGTGCCCACCCATGTCGTGCTGAGCAAAGAAGAGAAGACGGCGCTGCTCGCCCGGTACCGCCTGAAGGAGACACAGCTGCCGCGTATCCAGCAGAAGGACCCTGTGGCGCGGTACTTAGGTCTAAAGCGCGGTCAAGTTGTCAAGATCATCCGGACGAGTGAGACTGCCGGCCGGTATGCCAGCTACAGGTTGTGTGTATAAAAGCAAAAAAGAAGGAGGGGGGGGCATGCCAGAAAAATAGGGAGAACCTCTATCGTATTTTCATGGGCGTTTTTATCTTTCTGACAGGGTTTATGTTTATTTCTTTACTCCCTTACTGTTTTGTTTCCTATATCTAATGGCAAGGCTAAAACAGGGAGGGTTCTGGATGTTTTGTCTGGTTGAAGAAGGGTGCCTTCATATTTCATTTTTGGCGTTTGTCTGTCTTTACACCTTTTTGTCACAGTAGAAGAGAATGGCATTGTTTGATGACCCGCTATTACCATGTCTGTTCCCATCCCTGAGACAGAACACAATGTGGCCAAAGGAGCTCACCAGCGCAGTGCAGTGCTTCAATGATCGGCCACGTGTGGTCGCACAAACTAGGGGCTAACACCTGAAATAAGGACTCATTGGCTTTTGTGCTTTGCCTTTTTGCTTCAGCGTCCTTGCCGCTGTTATCCCTTTTTTAGCAGCGCCATGCCATACGGTCACCGAGAATTTAAAAAAAAAAAAAAAAAAAAAAGGATTCTGAGTACTAGCAGTGGCAATCTCAGTCATGGGTTTTGTGCAGCTTTTCGCCAGACAGGCTGTGTTAAGAAAAAAAAAAAGCAC
The DNA here is from genome assembly GCA_002917075.1 of Hawksworthiomyces lignivorus. Taxonomy (NCBI): domain Eukaryota; kingdom Fungi; phylum Ascomycota; class Sordariomycetes; order Ophiostomatales; family Ophiostomataceae; genus Hawksworthiomyces; species Hawksworthiomyces lignivorus. Next base: position 495,818 of record NTMA01000039.1, on the reverse strand, counting down.
GCGAAAACATGAGAAGCGGACAGCCTCGGTCAAGGTGATAAAATATCTGCGATCGTCAAAGCCCTCTAGTCGAAAAATCTCTTCTGTTCCCACCATCTCTGCATCTATGCAGGTATGTCTGTGAGTCAAGCAAGGCACAAGCTGCAAGCTTAAAAACGCATGCAGATCCCCTTGGAATTAAGGCCGTGTGGGGGAGTTTGTGGACAAAACACAAAATTCTCGTAGGACAAAGACACCGAGGATGGACAAAAGCAAAAGAAACAATACGGAGCAACAGAAACATGAACAATTTAGCCAGTATACCACAAAAACTAAGAGCATAATTCGATTTCAATTAAAAAAAAGTTTTTTTGGTGCATATGTTTGATTATGTATAGGTATTTTCTTTTTTATAGATTCCAGTTGCTTCCAAGTGAACCGGATGTCTCTCATAATGATACACCGACACAAGCAGAAAAAGGGGTGAAGTACGAGAAACAATAGGATATATACAGTAAGATAAAAAAATTAATTAGATCGCAGGGCCGTAGCAGACCGGGTATAGTGGAAGAAACAAAAATCCCCCAGTGGAGAACAAGATATAAGGACTGCCTCTGGTCAGACTACGCAAGATATGAAAGCGTCCATGATCAAGCCATCTGCTTGAACCTGCCTGCGGTCCAACACGATAGTCTCAAGACGAACATGTTCCCATACCGATCTATATTTTGTTCGTAAAAAGAGCCGTTTCGATATCATCAGTCATTGCCAATTCGATAAATTAGTCATCGTCGCAAAGGGTGAATATGGAGTGTCCATAGTGTAATTTCGTAAAGATAGAATGCCTCTGGCTTTAGAAGAAGTCTTCTGATGTAGCTGCTATTATCAAGCAAAAGCCAGGAGTTATATAACGGCTGCGTGGAGGTCACTCGTTTAGCCTAGTGTTAGTTAAGGAGCCCGCCAGGATCCATCAGCGTCATGTCTTCGGCTCCGCTCTGAGTATTATATCGGGTTGGTGATGGCGAATGGGGCGATTCAAAAGGCGATTCTTGTGGCACGCTCTGAAGCTGTGACGGCGATCGACCGTCTGACCTCTGCCGCAGTCGCGATGTCGGGGGACCCAACAGCCCACCTAGATCTTGCAACAATGCTGTGGATCCGCGACGGAAACCATGACCGCTTGCGGTATATGCAGGAGAAGGGGGCAAGCTATGATTTGAAGACGGCGCATCGGGGGAAAGGAGGCCAGTCCCGATATTGTTCTGTTGTGAATCACTGACGAACTCGTGGCCGCCACTGAGAAGGCCGCCGGCGTCATAAAAAGACACCTTTCGAGGTGTCGACGCAGAATTGTTGCGCGACGACAGGCTGAGCGGATCTCTAGTGAGGAGGGTGTCGTCGTCACTCTGTCCGCTGAATCCGCTAAACCCACTCTGTCCACTCTGGGCGCTGTTCGTCGCGCCGCTTCTGCGTCGCTCCTCAGGGAACTGCCATGACGTAAGATCACCAACACCGTGATCGTCACCACCGTGGCTACTTCCTTGCTCCACGTCTTCTTTCATCGTTTCGCTCTCGGCATCGTCAATCTTCACAATAGGCGCCGGTCGCACGCTCCTTGTTCCAGCTGGGCCACCACTGCTAGATTCATCATCAACAAAGGCATCATGTGCGTCACGCAGATCTGCGCGCACACCCAATCCAAGGCCGCGCACCAAATCTTCATCGCTGCCCCAGTATTGGTTTGCTGTAGGTCGCCGTGACCGAGCAATGCTGGCTCGGTCTGCCGAGTCTACGACAGAAGCCACCTTGAACTTGTTCTTTTTCACACCGCGATCACGGACAAATGATCCCAGAACAAGGGCATTGGCAGCGGTGGTAGCGAAAAGAAGCTCAACAGAAGCAAGAAGCGAGCGGAGCGGTTGGTTTCCATGCTCTCCGATGACGCGTGTCATGCGGTATATTGTCACACCGACAACGCCTAGACTTAATGAGAAAAGGAGGATAAGCTGAAACTTGCGCTTTATAGATTGGTGGCTGAAAAAGATGATAGGTATCGGGAAAAGGACCAGGAGCAGGTCTGTGAAGATGTTGCAAACAGACGCGGTAATCAGCTGAGCGTAGCCTTGTCGGCACTGGCCGCCCGGGTCAGGTAGGACCTGCCAGTAGTGGCTGAAAGGGTGGCATTCGGCAAGGTCGCTGATGATGATGGCGACAAATGTCACTACCAAGGTCATGCGAATAAATACGAGAGCGACTTGAGAGAAGCGTTCTGACAAAGCGTCACTGAGCCGCCTGAAGAACTCAAGAATGGTAATTTTGAGAATCCACAAACTAGAATAGGTCAGTCTCACCGAAAGTCATAATGCTTTTTTTTTTTTTCTCTAACAGCAACATTGCAGAGGAAGCAGTACTTACGTCGCAACGTGTAAGATGCGGCTAGCGAGGACAAGGCCACTAGCAACGGATTTTTGGTGGATGACTTCGGGAGACAGATCAACGTTGTCGAACTGAGCATTGTTGGTACCGAAGATGAGGATAACATGCACACAGCCCATACGAAGGAAGAGTGGAATGATCGCCAGAGCAACCGTACGGTCCTCCACAAAGAGGCGCTCAGAACGAATATATCGGCCACCTATCCGAAGAAGAATAATTATGAAACAGAAGACAGTGATCCACCAGCACACCAGCAACGTAGGCTTGACCTCCGAAAAGGATTCGAGCGGCGGCGGGCTGGAGTAGAGAACCATGGTGGAAGCGCCGAGGTAACAGTGACGGTACTATTCGCAGTTAAAGTCGAGGAGTCCTATTCCCAGGCGGTGTATGTAAATGCCGCAGGTGAAGGAGCTGTTCACGGCCTTCTCTTGCAGACCTAATGCTGTAGTGCGCCCGTCCCGTCCGCCTCCAGAGGGAGGGGCGAGCGGGTAGAGAAATCCGCAGTCCACAGAGAGGAAGAATTGCAGCAAGCGATGTCGTGAACAGTGGCGCAAGCTCTCCTCTCGCCCTGGATTTGGTTTGACGATGCTTGAGAATCCGTGATGGCTGGGTTTGATGGGGCGCAGAGGCGTATATGGAGGAGGGCGCTGATAAAGGCAGCACGCTCTCTTTCTGGAATTAGATGACAGCTACTTGCGCCTTTGTTTGAGCTGGCAAGCTAAAATTCCGAATTCCCGGTAAGTTGTAATAATTCTCTTTGACGCTTCCCGCTTTGCTGATTGTTTAATTGCTCTTTGTTGAAACTTCTCTTTTCCCGGGTAAGGGATATCCAAGAGAAATAGACGCGAGAGCAGGGTTCGAAAGTTGCCGAGGCACCAGTGCTTAACATAGCAAAATAATGGCAAGGGCGATTATGAGAAAGTCCTATTCAGGTCGTGCGAGAAAAGCTGAAGACCAGAACACGACTTGACGCAGGACACTGGAGGCTGAGAAAGTAGAGACCTAAAAAAAAAAAAATAGAGAGAAGGGTGGTGATAAAAGTTGGATAATAGGGCGTCTAGAATGAACAAAGCGAGTAAGCCAATAACGAGGAACAGAAAAGGGTTCGTCGTAAAAAGCTGGTAGCCGTTTTGTTTCTCTTTAGGATCAGAGGCGGCAAAACAAGAGAGGATCAACGCTGAGCGGCGGGGATGATATGTGGATGATATGTGGATGACGACTAAAAAAAGATTTGCACCCAGACTTGCCCGGTCCCTGGATTTCCGAGGTCGTTCGGTATGCAGCACTGCAAGTAAGGAGTGCTTGATGCCGTGAGATCTGGGCCGTGAATACAGAGCCGAAAGAGAAATTGCAAGAAGTAGGAAGATAAGCTGGATTGAAGACCGAGGGGAGTGAAATATGTAAGCCTTAAGCTCAGCAATGCCAGAGAGAAAGGAAAAAGAAAGCAGAAGGCAAAAAGAAAAGAAAATGGGGAGGCTTTAAGATAAAGAACAAAGATCCAAAACAAAAAGGCTAGCACTACGACGAGAGATGCGCACTATTGGGAAGAGCGATTGGGACGGGGGGGAGGAGGGCTAAGTGATCGGCTCGGTGCCAGAAACAGAAAGCGCAGCAATCTCCCAGGGCAAGACCACGACAGCACAAAGTACAATAACCAATATGCACTGCGCCTGGGCTAGGAGGAGAAAACGGCTTGTGGGATTGCAGCAGCCAGGACCAATTCAGTGGCAAGACTATGCAAGCTTGAGAGAACGGTTGAGGGGGTGCGGACAGCAGGCGTGGCCGTAGTGTACTGATGCGGTGAAGCGAGATTCTGCGCCTCATGCAAGTACCACTCCGCAGTTATTGCTCAGAGACAACTGTGACTTGTCCGCGGACAACCAGAGGCAGCAAACATATTCGATTGCGCACATGGCTTTTAAGCATACAGATAAAGACAGTGCGAAAAGGGGGAAAGGAAAAGGTAAGAAAAAAAAAAAGGCCTCGGGCATCTGTGACAAGTTGGTTGGGATGTGGATAGTGAGATGTTTTGATTGTAGCAGGAGGCGCTAATCCGCATAGTGTGAGTGGAGGTGAACAAAAAGGAGGATGAGGCAGCTGCTGGAAATAGGAAGGCGAGAGATATGTATAGAATGATGGTGCCGAATTGGGGTGGTCTCCCTATCAGGAGGAAATTCATAGGTTTTGCTATCTCTCCAATTCCATTTTCTCCTCCCCCCCCCGGTATGGTCACACCTCGTTCTCTTTCTCTTGCATCTTATACAGTGCGCAGACACTTCGAAATTTTAAATTTTTTTCAATATTTTTGGGGGGGATCCGTGTCCTATTTGCTTCAATATTGAGAAAGCTAGTAGGCTTAGATGTGACTTCACAAAGGTACTGTTTTCTGCCAGACCATCGGCACACTGGCGCGAGAAGGCAGCCGTTATCTGTGAATGCATAGCTGAAGATGGCTGGGAGGGCTTGGCTTGCATTGGCAACCAAGTCGTCTTTTTCCTTCTTTTTTTTCCCCTAGCTAGGGTGCACGATTGGCCAAGTCATATGCTTTTCTCTAGTCAAGGAAAGATGCCTCGCCAGAGGTGGGGTGAGTGGAAAAAGCAGGGTTGGATCGAACGGTGAATTTGGGTTGGCGACAAGGGGCAGACAGAAGAGGCAAGCCAATGCAGGAAGAAGAAAAGAGTGGCAGACATCAAGTGAACAGACGGGCAGCCCACTTTTCCGCTTCCCAGAGGTTTGGCACAAAGACAGAAAGCGGAAAGGGCAGATCCAGTTTTCCTGGAATGGAGCGGAGAGACACAAAGCTAGCAGCAAAAGGGTGCAAAGAATCGAGTAGGTCGTATGTCGTATGTAGCTCGTACACTACGTATGTGCGTACAGAGTACGGAGTACGGGGCAGCTACTGCAAAAGAGATGGCGAATGGAACCACGCTTTCAGGGCTGCAGCACATTCCCTTCTTCGCTTGCGCACGAATGCCCACAGGTGCTCGCACACACGCTGAACGCACCCAGTGAGAATTTGTCAAAATGCGAATCCCCTCCAAGCTTAAAGCCAAAGGGAAGAGTTTGTTGTTTTTTGAGCGAAGAAACGTAGCTTTGCTGACCGCCCTTCTCTCCTGTGTAGGGAGAAGCTGACAAACGTGAGACGGGGTTACGGGAAAGGAGAAGCGAGGTCAAGAATTGCGGCGCGTCGGATCCGCTTGCTGTAGCCACAGTGGTATATCCAATAAAAGGACCCCGACTACAACTCATCCCGCAACGTGTGAGCGAGGGACGATAAACCCTGGTACATAGAGCCATAAAATGTGCTTTTGGCTTTGCGTGATGCAGCTCGTACGAGTATACTCTTTAAGTTCAAGTACGAGTAGTCTAAAAAGTAGGGCGGCGATTGGTTATAGCGAGCTCCCAGAAAGCAAGATAAGCTTGTTCTTCGAGAGCTTTCAACTGAAACATGCTCCATTTTGTGGTCTTCTAGCCAGGGCAGCACAACGTGTGCTCTTCCCAATGATGATAGTACAAAAAACCACGCGTACTGTAGTGCAGTGCCAAACGACTGCTTGTCAAAGAGACGCTACAGTGCAGCACACTCCACTCCACCAGGCGCGGCTGATAGCGAAAAGCGGAACACTGGCCTCTGTGCGCCGGTGCATATCTCCGTCTTCCCAGCTGAATTGCTTTGTTTCTCGGGCTGCCCATTGTCTTATACATGCCTGAGACGGCAAGATTTCCTACGTTGGTACTTTAAATATGATGCATCACAAAATAAGAGAGACAGACTTGAAAGAAGAAGCAGCGCGGCTGGGCTGAAAGAAACCCGGCCAAAAGTGAGACAACCAAGACACTCACAAACAGCAAGATAAGACAAAATACAAAACCAAAGAGATGAGGAAAATTGAAAGTAAGCCCAGGGGGGGGATAGAATAAAATAGGCAAAGTGATACTAAACCAGTTACACTTTTTTTTTTGAAGATGTTGGTGAACAGATGCAGGTTGTACTGTATGCAGCCATCAGCGGAGTAAGATTGTACGATAGGAATACCCAAGCTCGTCTAGTACCATTCTCGCCTTGTTGTGCCCGAAGGATACTATATTAGTGGCTGCCTGTTAGAGCCGTTGTCACTGCGAATTACTGAGTATTGCGACGCTACTTCTGCTCCTGTAGGGAGGCGGCAGTAATATACGTTGTATTTAGCGGACTGGGGATGGGATAGCGCACACACAAAAAGTACGGAGAAGGTAGACACAGATGTGGAATAGAGAGGGAGGCGCGCCCCATCCACAAAAACGGCAGGTGAAAATGAAAAGTAGCCAGTACCCATAAGTCTTCCGTATTACCGCATGCTTCCATCTATCCTGCGGTACCTCATACTCCCCACTCTTGCGTGCTCTTGAGCAAGGGCGAGTTATTAAACCCTTTCCACATGCGCGAAAGAAGTCTTCCCCTGCTCAGTATGAGCAATACCATAAGCCTTACCAACCAGCTCCAATTCGTCTTCCCCAGCTCCTGCGCAAAGTCCGCTAAAATATGAATTTGCAGTGGCTCAACAGATAAGAGCGGTCTAGGACCCCCGCCGTTTATTGTACAGGGTACGGAGTATTCATGTGAGCCCCAGATACTCTACGAAGCAGCACAACCGCGTTTGACTTGCAGGGCAAGGGAGTTTCCGTGCTCCAGGCACATTTCTTCAGAATGCAGATGCAAATGGAGTCGGCAGAAGCTACCCGGCAGGGCGGTAAGACTCGGGGGCTCCGTCTGGTAATTCATACCGGTATAGTGGTGTTGATTAGAGCATACTCGTACCCGAACTTGACAGAAAACACCAACGGCTCTTCTACGGTTCTTTATTCACTTGACCATTCTGTTAGCCAAGCTGTCAACTAACATGTACATTGTGCTTTTAAATTCGGCGTGCTGGCGTCGTAGAGACGTGCCGTGCACGTCGTGACAACACAGAAATGGGCCGGCAGTCGGCGGCGGTGAATTCTTTTCTACACTTTACTTTCGTGGGGGGGTCTCCTTGTGAAGATGTCGTCCATATCAAAAGGAAAACTGAAAGGCACGTGTTTCAATTTTCCTGGTGCAGGCCGTTTCACGTGGTTTTGAATGCCCTACGGCGCTTCATAGCAGCTAGCTGTGGTTTTCTCTAATTTGGCCTCGGTCTGCGGCTCCAACAGAGTATTGACTCCTGCTCGTTACGTCTAACCCTGGTAAGACGAGATAAAACAAAACAACCACCGTGTGCGTCTCAATTCGCCGCGTCTATGGCAAAAAAAAAAACCTCGTCTGTCTACTCCTTAACGCAGGGCTATGCAAATACGAAGTACGTAATACCCTTCGCCCCAGGAGTTCTCCACACAGCAAGCGCCCTTCCACGGAGTAACGAGATCTGATACTACCCTAGTGGCCAAAAGTAGAAATGAGGCACGCGACACTCTTGGCTTTGTCTGTTCGCAAATGCCCACCAGCCGGGCAATGTACAGCACATGCTTTAACCTGCGGTATGTCGAGTGAGGAGGCGATGACATAGCTGAATAACATGTCGGACCGACAGTTACACTTTCTTGCAGGGAACAGAAACACGAAAAGGTCATTGAAGTCGGAAGTGCTCCCTCGGCATTGCTATGCTGAGTCTTACCATTTCGCAGCTCGTTCTGTACAAGCACCTCGGTGGCAAGCTTTATGAAGATGTGCCGACACATGATAGAGTTACTCGTACATAGCCCAAATGAAAAGACAATTACATGAGTACTTTGCAGACCAGCGTAGAGAAACCGGAAACAAAAGGAGAGTCTAAGAAGCTCCATTTCCATTTCTGCGCTACGCAGTTCCCCATGAACCTGGATTGGCCGCGAGGCTGCACGGTCTATTACGAGCCATGTGTCAGGAGAAATCAAAAGCGCAGACAACAATACACACCTTAGACTTGGAAAAAAAAACATTATGAAATTGGGAGGCTAGAGAAAGCCTCAGAGGAAGTCATGGCATTGTTGAGTTGCCCGGTGTTGGGCTCGGCGGCCCAAATAAATGTGGCTTGTGCCCGTTGAACAAGCTTCCTATTCCAGTAAAGCTAACAGCGCGCATCTCCCGAGTTTGCCTTCTTGCTTCTCTAAATGTCGAAGGATTCAACAGGGGCGGCCACTTATGTATGACGTCTCCTAGCGACCCGCGCCATTGCAAAAGAAGGCATTGCAAATACGCAGACGACAAAGGAAGCCGACAAAATAAACACATCTACATATAGCTTAGCAGCAGGGCCATAGCGCCTGTTTATTGAACGTGGGCCATTTTATTGGCATACACAACTGCTCTGTCGACATATGACGGCGTGCCCGTCGCTAACACGCTACCACTCCTTCCTATCATACGGAGTACATCAAATATAAATGCCACATGGCAGACTCTGGAGAAGATTAGGAGTCTAGTTAGCCGGTGCTCCCCTATCTCTCGTCTTAATTTTCGGACACTGGGGCAGCACTGGGCACCCTCGGATAGCTGAAGTGAGAAGGGCCGCAAGGAATTAGCGGCTCTATTTAGCGTGCTTTTAGGTGAATCTTCACTTACAAGGCGCAAGCAAAGAGGGCAGGCTTCTTTATCATTGCCTCTTCTTTTGTAGAACGTTTGTGATGCAATCTATATATGGCATTGCTATCATACAATGAAACACACAATCGTGCTGAAAAGACAGCTTTGGGACTTTCTTTTGTCTCCACCCACATCTCGCTACACAATCTTGCTTCCTTCTTCGCTTATTTCCTTCGAGAACCCTCTCCACAACGCCAACAGTAGCCCGTACCTTACAGGGAGCAGATGCATATCTCCATCACAGGGCAGGGCTAAACTGGAAAGACATTACAGCAGCCTCCTCCCCTTTCAGCTCCTTGTGGCTTGGCCTAGCTACGCTAGACTAGAACGTCGTGATGCTTGAGCAGAGAATAAGCGCGAATGCTGAAAGGACAAGACAAAAAAGGAAAACGAAGAAGACTCTTCCCTAGGAGGCAGAATTATGCTCGACCAAAGATCATCAAATCGCACGTAGACAAAATGGGCGAGAGCAGACAAAATTCTCCGGAGTTGCGCCGGGCGCGATATCACTAACTCTCCGCCTCAGTAGCGAAATCACGTTTCGGTTGTACTGCGGAGCAGTATGTATCCTAAGTACATGCAGCATCCGAGGAATCAAATGGAAGAAAGCCCCTTTCTATGTACTCTACGGATGCGGCTTAAAAAAAGGAAAAAAAGGAAAAAAAGGAAAAATTGCACGAGAACGTCGCCAGCTGGTGCCCACCTATGGCCACACCTCCAGCTTCTCCCACCCGTTGATGACTTGGCGGCCCTCGCGCTGCTCTGCTGCTGCTACTGCTGAGGTGTGCTCTCCGGCCGCCTCGGTGCCCACGTACGTAAACAGCCACCGCCGCGGGTCGTCTGCCCGTGACAGGTCCACTTGCTCCACCTGCTCCGGCACGATCACGCACACCCGAAAATTGGCGCGCGCCAGCGGGTCGTCCAGGTGTTCATCATCCACGGGGGCGCCAAGACGCGGGTCGGGCCGGCCGGCGCCCTGAGACGGCGGCAGCGGCGGCAGCGGCGGCCGCGGCTGGCCGGGCGGCGGATTGCGGAAGCTGCCGCGCATGACCGGGCTCATGTTGCCGAAGTGGGCGGTGATCTCGCGGGTCCAGCTCCACTTGTCGGCGGTTGCGTCGTCCGCGCCCTCGCCCTTGTCTGCGTCGGCAGAGGCCGGCCGCATGCGCTTCCGGAGGGCAGCGCGGGCGGCGAGCCCCTCTGGCCCCTCGACGTCCGGACCCAGAATCCAGGCCGTGCCACGCACGCGCCACTGGGTGCCGGCCTCGGCGGCCCACCAGACAGCTTCGATGGGGCCGCCGCCGCACGTGCCTGGCGGCTGCTCCTTGCCGTTTTCTGCCGCTGCTGCTGCTGCTGCCGCCGCCGATGTGCGGATTTCCGACGCCTTGGCCATGCGCGCGTCGGTGGTGAAGACGGGCAGGTCGCTCTCGTAGACCGCCGGGTTGCGCGGCGCCGGGTTTCTTGGATTGTGGGGCAGCGATGCCCACAGGCCGCGGCACACGCAATGGCGCACGCGCGGGGTGGCCCCGGCCAGCGGCGACAGAGAAGAGGCGTCCTCAGCCAGGTGCAGCGTGCTGACCGCGCACAGCGGCGCGGGCATCTGCGCGAGGTGCTGCAAGAAGAGGGCCCGCCAGGGCGCGGTACCCATCGACGCGGGGGCCGCTGCCACCGGCGAGGCGGCTGACGTCCGAATCAACATCTTATCCCGCTGCCTCGGGCAGACGCGCAGTGCTGAAAATGTGATTCGCTGTAGGTTTGGCTTATACGAGCGTTTAAGAAGCGATGTGTGCAAGCATCTAACGATTTGTTAAAGTCAGGTAGAGGGTAGTGAGTATGGTTACAAATCAATGTAATTAGGCGAAATTTTGGTGTCTTTGCCGCATATTTGCTGTTCGCCCCGAATGCTCCCTAAATAGCGACACTCATCCCGCAACATGCAAATCTGAAGCTCACAAATATATTAAGACGGTCCCACCAATTTAATTCCTAGAGAGAGCTCGCAGTGATCCACATGTTTGTGGATTGAAGATGAGCATCTTGGCTTATTATTTCAAGCCATAGCTTCTTTGCTCTCTCAATCTTACTTTTCCTCTCCGCTCCCCCAACCCCGTATCAATTTATTACCTTTTTTTTTGCCTCGTAACCATTTTCAGCATTGTCGATTAACGCTGGCTATGTATTAAACTCATCTAACCTGTGTTACGACTTACTCCAGGCATTCTGACGGGCAAGGATCAATTTCATTGTGGACCTGCGACTCTCTAGAATCCCTTGAAGTAACTGTTACAAACATCAGAGAACTTCTGCCGATACGCTCAGTTCGAAAGTGGCAGGCAAGCCACGAAGATCATTATCGATACGATACGACGAAGGTCGCAGGTGCATGTATTCTAGAATTAAATTCACGTGCTTATTGCAATTCTTTCAAATAGATCTATGTTCTGCCCTGTATCATTACAATATATGTGTCACTTTTAGCCTCGTAAGCAGATCAAAAAGGAAACAGTAGATAATAGACGACGAATAGACAAGGCCTTTTGCTAGGTTCTTGGCATATACCGGTTGTATGGTGAGTCGCCCCTTCCATAGCTGAGAAAACTCTTTGTTCGTTTCCGGAGCTGCGAACCTTATGACTTCAACGGCTGCTATTTCCTCAGCTGGAAAGGATAGGCCGTTAGTTTGCTGAAGACTGTTGTGGTCGCAGTTGCTATCTGATCTGGGCTAAGACGCATCAGCCACCAACAGGCACTGAGGCAGTCGGAATCCGATCCTGCTCTCGATTTTGCTGCATGCACCTTCACCTTAGCCAGTTGTAGAAATAATACCATCGCGCAATACGGCAGACACGCAGCTCCTGAAATCATAACACAGAAAGTGCAAGAGAGGTGATGAATCGCGCTTGCCAGTAAAATTATCTTTTCCATCTTTCCCAAGTAGAATTTATTGCAAAACGCGGCTGCCCAATTCAGATAGGACAACCCATAGTCACTTCAGCGTATTCTTGTCTTCGTATTCGCCAAGTTGAGAAGGCAGGCCTTCGCCCTTCACTACACAATGAGAAACCCATATCCATCCAACGCGCTTGCGTGATACGCCTAAATGTCACTAAAAGAGCAATCATGACGTTCGATCTCTAATCCTTCTCATGGAACGCAGCTTCCCCTATTCTCACGAAGCGTAGCTTCCTCCATTCCCGTGAAGTGTAGCTTCCTCCATTCCTGTGAAGTGTAGCTTCCTATGTCCCAATGAAGCGCAGCTTCCCCTATTCTCATGAAATGTAGCTTCCCCTACTCTCATGAAGCGTAGCTTCCTCCATTCCCGTGAAATGCAGTTTCCTTCATCTCATGGAGCGCAGCTTCCCCTATTCTCATGAAGCGGAGCTTCCTCCATTCCCCTGAAGCGCAGCTTCCTCCATTAGATATCAGATTTTGGCACCTTCCCTGCGACCAAGAGTAATTCTTGGCTTGAAGAGAAATGTTGTGTTTCTGGAGGGAAGTTGCCATCTTCATCCTGTATCTTGGAGTCTGCGAAGTAAACACGCAAGAAGAAAGGAAGGAGCAGAACTCCAAGGACTCAAGAGTATATAAACCCAAACATTCATCGATCTATTCTCTTGATTTTCTTTTCTTTTCTTCTTCAACTAACTGTCTTATCGAAGTCGGGGACCTTAAGGGACAGCACATCGCCAAATGAGCAATCTCCATGAAAGGCTCCCACCCAAGACACCTCTCAGAGGACAAAATAAACTTCAGCTTGCTTCCACGTACAGACTTGGCTAGGGCTATTGCCTCATTACTTTCTGATACGTGGCCTGCAGAGCAGGACAAACAAGCACATTCATCCCCCCAGTTTCTTGCTTCGTTTTCTTCTGATGTTTCTGTTGTGTTCTGTGTCTGTCTCACGGCTCTTCCGTTCTAGTATCATGTTTGATTTTGTATCCATTATGTTGCTGTTTTTGGAGTGTCGTTTACTGTCTTCGAAGCAATTACTTTCTGTCCACCTGGTGCCTATTTTTCTTGTACCCCAGAGCGTCTGCTTTTCCCCCCCTGAACGATCGTTTTTCTATTCTCTCGCCGAGCGTTTCTTTTCTTTTCCCAGCGTCATCACTTTCTCACTGATGAGCCCGGTGCTAGCACGTCGTCATACGAGCAGCAACGGAGCAAAAGCCCGCATGATGATATAGCAGAATGTCTGCAACTGAGGGCAACAAATTTGCTTCATGTCCTTGTGTTTGTCCAATTTCATTCGCAATCCCGAGACCTCCTGACATGAATTTGTTTTGAAAACGGAGAATTGGTCAACTCACTAACGCTTGTTCGCGTTATATTTCTAGGGACTCAGGTATCTATAACTGCATCATTGTCCTCGCTGTGTCATTATTTAATCTTTCTCCCATATTCGGTGTTAACTTTCTTTCTTAGATAAGTCACCCATCTCACTGAAATGAAAGAAGCCTATGCAGAATCATGCAGCACCAAGTCGAAAATCGTGCAGGTGAAACCAGACAACTTTGCCTATCGTTCAAAGCTAAAAAGCAACGAATTTATATACTTTTGGCAGGGGGTCAAGGAACAATGGTGTACTTGTGGTGTGGTGCGAGATCTGAAAGGAGAACGAGAAGGGGGAGACAAGCGAAGGCTGATGGGTGGTATTAAAGAATCAGTTAAACTTTGTTGCTGATAGATATGTATTTGCAGATATGTCGTGTTATTTGGTAGAGTGATCTGAGAATTTGTCGTGCTCGAGTGGTGGAGGTGTGGCCTCAAATATTTGAGAAAAATTCAATATTTGAGAAAAATCAACATGCAGCTAAACGTGACTTGATATCATGTGGATTGCGGTATGAGAACGACAAAGCTCATCGACGCTGAGCTTCCTTTTCAGAGCTTAGAATTCCGGAGACTTTGCTTTTGCAGGTTCGGAGACATTGCCTAGAGACACTTTAAGTCGGCGAGTTTTCACCCGCCCCCCATGCCGCTCTTCCACAGAACCTGAAACTTGAAGCGACGAAGCGATTGCTTAAACGTTGTTCTATGTCGAATTATTTCCTCCTCTGGACAAGAATGTCAGAGTGCTTTCTGGCCTCCCGCCTATGATGTTTTAAATCCTTTACATTCCTTTCCTCAAAAAACTTGAACACTCTTGGTTCAACTACCGCGGGAACTAGACTGATCAACATTCTCATCAGTCGCGCTTGTGAAGAAATCGCCCAAATCTTCCCATCGTTTACCACTTGCGAGCTCAACTCGAAGCTCCATGACCTAACAACCTCTTCAGAGATTACTGGACATCAAGAGATAGTATTTTACGGTTCTGAAGATGGTTCTTAAACTTCATGGGTCTGCAATGTCGACTTCTCGCGTCTTAGTGACGCTCTTGGAGAAGAGACTGCCGTACGAATTTGTTCTTGTGGACATTGCGAAAGGAGACCAAAAGACTGAGGACTACAAGAAGCTGCAGCCATTTGGCAAGGTGCCGGCACTCGAGGATGACGGCCTTGTCCTCTTCGAGAGCCGCGCTATATGCAAATACTTGGCCAAGTGTGCCCACCCGGTCACCTTTTGCCCATAGCTGGAAGAACAAAGCGATGCGAGAAAGAGACACGCAGAATGCTAACACTCTATGCTAGGAAGTACACGTCAGGAGCGAAACTGATCCCGGACGACGGCGATCACAATGCCTATGGTGCTTTCGAGCAGGCCTGCTCCATCGAACAGAGCTATTTTGCGGCCGCTGCAGAGACATTAGGCTTCGAGCTTTTTATTAAAAGGTTCATACCAGAACTTGCTCTTTCCCAATGTCTTGGCCTCCTTGGACTGATATTGAAATGCATAGCGCGAAAGGACTTGGTGTCCCGGATGAAGCAAGAGTCGCACAAGCTGAGGCAGATCTTGACTCCGTTCTCGCCGTCTACGAAAAAATTCTGGCAAAACAGAAGTATCTTGCAGGAGACGAACTGACCTTGGCTGACCTCTTTCACCTACCCAACGCAGCAGCTTTGAAAGCAGGAAAGTGGAGAGAGATTTTCGAAAAATATCCGCACGTAGACAAGTGGCTAGCAGGCTTGCAGACGCGAGAGACTTGGACCAAGGCCGCCGCTGAGGCCGGAACACAGGCTTGATATTTGCAAAACCTACTGCTGTTTGAAATTCATGAGGCTATAAACTACGTAGACTATGAAATTGCTCAATTATTTCCGGTACGGTTAAGCCGAACGGGTGAAAGAAATGATGCTAGCAAGAGGGCAGTCAGGTGCAATTGTAGGCGTGTTGATGAATGAGGAATATGGACTTAAAACACAGAAAGGCAAAAATGAATAAGAGAAAATCGAAGTCTTCTAAACATAGATAAATTATTATTGTCTATATAGATACGCTTGTAATATGATATCTCTAAAACAAGAGCAAAGGCTACAGGAAAGCCGTGTAAAAAGCTGTGCCTGGATCAGAAAAGCCAAGTGGTCCACACTATACGAGTCACGATGACTAAAACCGATGCCAAAGGGAAAGGCCTTCCTCTGGATCTCGCTGGCAAGCACCGGGAATGACAGCAATCACTGTCATAGACGACCCGAGGAGATGCGTCTCTGCCGAGCGTATTGTTTTACGCCCTGCAGCATGTCTCACAGGTTTGCAGGGAATTAGAATGCAATGACGTATCTCTTGATTTGCACATCCACCGTATCCAAATGCTGCTATAAGAACTCGCTGAGTACTTTGACTCGAGTTCTCGCTACCTCGGAACCTTGCTCCCCCTCGCCCATCACGCGCATGATCTCTACCATCCTTTCTAAGCGAGAGGTTAGCATACTGGCAAAATGACGCCCACTTTCTATGGTAGCACGGTTCACAGGAATCACGACATACCGATATCAGCTCGAGCCCGTGCATATAATGGGTCCTTTGCAATTGCTTCGGCATCTCCATTGCTCTTGTAGACAGCTTCTTTGAGAACACCGCCAATGCATAATGCCTCTAAAAAGGCACGGTGATTGAATACCCACCAGACGCCTGCCTCGCTTTCAAAGAGCTTGAATAGGACGAAGAAGGACGTGATCGCATCGTGCGCAGCCTCCAAGGTGCCTCGCACATTGACGGGAACATCGGCAGCCTCAGAAGCGTGGACCAGCATCAGGTTATGGAAATAGTTGCTGCTGAGGAAGAGGGTTTGTCGCACGACGCGCTTATTCGTCTTAGCTAGTTGTGTCAGAGATTCAGGATCCCAGCTGCGGAAAATATCAGGAAAGCTGCGGTAGATGGCACGAAAATCAGACACCATTTTTGATTTATGGCGCGATGTGGTGCAGATGGGAACGTCGAGAGAACGTGGACTGCTGATAACTTCTTGCACGAGGTTGGCTAATGTCCAAGATCCGCGGATATATGCAGTGTCGGTGACGCTGTTTTTATTGTTGGGATCCATGTTGTCCTCCTCTTCTAGGTCCTCAACATTGACATCTGTATGCGTTGCTGTTGGCGGCAGAGACAAGAGAACCGTTAAGAACGTGTCCTGCAGCAATACTGCCTGCCACACCTTTCGGCGTACTTGCTTATCGTATGGAGATGCATTTGGTGCCACTACATGGAATTAGAATCTAGGAAGAACTAAACTTGCCAAAATTGGCTCAAAACCTTCGGCAGTAGGGGATGTTATCAGAATATCCTCACCTATATTCGGGTCACGGTGTAAGCCCATGGCATATGCCTGGCGCATGAGAATACCGGCAAAAGCCCAGCCGTCTGAAGCGTGGTTATCGTTAATTAGAAAGTAAGTAATTAAGACCATCGCTTGAATAGAACGAATGGACGCTGAGCTCAGATAGGAGCTCAGTCGCAAGGCCTGGTTGCTGGCTGAGGCATAGAACTCGGCCGTTTGCTTTCGTTCGTGGGGCGTAGTTGCCGAGACAAACTGCGTGCCGAGAGCGAGCATAGCAAAGACAAGAGCAACAAAGGCTGGATCGACAATGTTCTTCTCCTCGGGATTGAGAGCCCAGAAGTTTTCAAATTCATTGTAAAAGTACCGCTGGTTGATCATGGGATAAACCGGGTCAAAGCATTCAAAGTAGCGAACGAGGAGAATATCGCACTGGATCTTGTCAGGCAAGACAGATATCACTTCAGACAAGCCGCCTTCGCACGTCCAATAGTTGGCGAAAGGATGTTCGGACCCGATACCGAACACATTTGACGCTGATGGTGCGGAGTAAGGGACATTAGATAGAAGCCCCGTTGAAAGCGCTACGGAGCCGAGAGATTCGATTGGGGCGTTGAGGATGCCGCGGTCGGCCATGTTGGGAATGGACAATACGGCGGAAGATCCTGGTACTTTCTTGGACAGCAAGGGACGCGTTACACGGCGGCCACCAGCGGCGGCAGCGGTCCTTGTCGTTTCTCTGTACGAAAGTTAGCAGAGCTGTCTTCGAAAGACGGAAGAGTGCTACGTACTCAAGTAAATTCGCCACATGGGCATATTTGCACTCTGTTTGCCGTTTTATGCCTGTCCAAAATGTGGTCAGCGTACCGGACGGAACGTTACCTGAGAAAACCATCACAGAGCTGCCGAAGCAGATTAAAACTTACAGGAAAGACAATGTGGCCGGCCACGGTCGCACTTAAGGATGTCTTGTCAGTACATACATGGTTGGACACGCAATATGGCACTGAAGGTAGCCTCACCTTTGTTTTCCGCTCCACACATTCCGAACAGGACAGAGTTGGCTTGTTCCGTTTCTGCTTCTTCCTTGAAGGCTCCGTGGGCGAGCTGGTAGTAGTGCTGCTAATGTTGCTGCTGACGTTTGTCATGATGGTACCGTGCTTCACATCACCAGGTGGGCTCGCGCTAGCATTGATGTTGCCCAAGGCATAGTCATAGTTGGCATTGTCACCGGTGGGGGTAGGGGGGGTAAATCCATTGCTGCTGATGCTGCTAATGGTGCTCTCGGCAGTGGACATGTTGATGTTGTTGGAGTGGTTGCTCAGGACCATGCGGACATCCTTCCCATTCTTGTTGCGGACGCGAACCGTTGCCAAGTCGGATTCGTCCTCGTCGTAATCACCGGCGCTGAGGCCGCCATCGTTGCGGCTGCGGCTGCCAGCATAGCCGTTCAGGTCATATTCGTAAGTTCCATCGACATCTCCAGCTGTCGGTGTGCCCAAGCGCATGCTCTGCCCGGGATACGCACTATTGTTCTGCTGCTGCAGAGGGTCCCGGTCTGGAGCGCCAAGACCAAACACACTCTGAGGCTCAGATTTAAAAGTGGTGTACTGCATTCTGCTTTCGGCGCCAGCGCCAGCCTTGTACTGCGTTGGTGTCGCATAAGCTGTGCCGTCGGCTGGACCGCCGATGGGCGAGAATCCATCAAAGTAGCCTGTCGCACGTTTCATCTCCATTGTCTCCATTTGGTCTGCGGAGGCGGCTGCGACATGGAGTGCGCACACAACAATAGCGTAAACAGCAAATGCGACTGATGCGGCTGATGCGTCGGATGCCGCAATAGGACAAGGATGGGCTTGGAGCTGGGGCCAGACACAGGTAATACTGACTTGACCTGTACGGCAATAACACGATTCAAGATGCTGCTTGCTGCAGGTGGGGCTGGTTGAAGAAATTGGAGATGAGGAATGGGGTAGTCAGACGAAGACTGCAAAATCTGGGGAATTGTGTGTACCGGCTGGCTGGATCTCAGGCGGATTTGTGCGGACAGAGCCCGGGGATGGCGAAGATGAGCTGAGTGTAACAGTTGGTTTGTAAAGGAGTTGTTGAAGAAACTTTGGAGCTATTGTATGGGGAAGTATTAATTAGACGAGCACCTCTCCCGGTGATAACAGGTGAGGCCAGGAAATAAGATCTAGAATAAATCGAAGCACAGGCAAAGAAAGCTTGGCATTCGACGGTGCTTCCCGTTTTAAGACACTGCAAGCACTGGTGAGTGTGGAACAGCAGTGGAGAAAGTTAAAAAGTTAACACAGGGCCAATGTGCAAAAATGTCGAAGGAATTTTGCGAGTGCGCGAGATGGAATGCGACAAGACGAAAGAAAAGGGCAGAATTGACTCTTGCAAGACAAAAACGTAAACGTGTGGCCGCTGTGGGTACTTTTATTACGTTTGTTTAGGAACAGATGCAGCGCAGCCAGGTGCCGGGGAGGGTGGGTAGAAGTGATGGGGGAAAAAGCAAAGCAAAATGTTACAGTGCTCTGCAAAAAATGAGGAAGCGAGAGGCAAGACCGGAAGAGTGCAGTCGCTGGTAACACAACGTAGGATTCCGACTTTTTGCGCTGGATGTGCTTAGATGTGCTTGCTGTATGTGTATGTATGTGCTGATACGCAACTGGGCTTGCTTATGGTCAGAAATGCATGTCCAAGTCAAATCCCGACCGGTTAGACACGGCCGAGAATAGAGATAAAAATTGTCTGGCCGGTCCGACTGGCAATTGATAAAAAAAAAAAACGGTAGCAGAAGCGAGATAGCCAGAATCGGCAGCGGACAGAACAGTCGGAGATGCGAGGCGACGAGGCTCTCTTAGAATTGCTCTCCTCTTTTCCAGCAGTGCTGTAGTTGAGACAAAATGCGCAGGGCTGAAAAGCCGTGCACCAATGCCGAGACTCGGTCGAGAAAACGGAGTAAAACCACTGGCTGGAAGGTGAGGCCGACTACCTGTTACTTTCTTTTCCTTTCTAGTTTTTTTTTTTTTTGTTCTTGTTTCCTCCTGTTTGCTGTTGTTTGATGTGATTTTCCCGCTTCTTTCTGCCTGGCCAGGTACCTGGAATTGGGGTAATTGCTGGGAATAAAATGGGACAGGGCGAGAGAGCTCTGAGGAAATGAGACGGACAATGAGAGAACCTGGCGGGTTCGCGCCTCAGGTACAGTATGGGAACTGCAGGAAACAGGCGTCTGAGAGTGGAAATGGACAGAGCAAAATGGTGGAAACGAGGAGGGAATTGAGATGGGAATAAGAAAATGAAACGAGGCAGAGGACAAAAAAAATATAAGGGAAATTACAGATCAGCACGTAGAAAAGAATAAAAGTAAAGAAGGACCACTTCGTTACCTTTCTCACCCAGAGGAAAGAGGGGGGCAAAGGGATGAAATGCGATTTATGGGGGGGTGGATATGGGATATGTGCAGAAGAGCCAAGAGAACGAGAGATGGGCGAGAAAGGTTTCGATGAGTGTAGGTTTACAAATCAATGGGGAACAGGGAAAACCCAGAGATAGAATCGGGAGAAGAGTCATACAAGAAGAGGAAAGGAAAGGAAAGTGAAATACAGAAATAAGTAACAAAAACGGTCTATCGTTTCCTTGTTCAGACAGACATTGGCTCTCTCTCTCGCCCTCTCTCTCTCTCTGTCTCTCTCTTTCACCGAAAAAGGAGAAAGCAAAAGGAACAGTGAAAGCGCATTTGACGGCACGGGACAAGGAACAGCAAAGTACATAATACGTACAATGAGATATTAGGGCGCGCCCAAAACTGGAGGGAAATCGCAATGCGAAGGGCGTTGCGACACGGGGTGGGCGTGTCTACGTACGTAGCTTTGCCTCTGCTCAGTCAAGGCATAAAGGAACCAAGGGTGGACCTTAGTCCTCTAAGCATACGAGGCCCCCCCCCCAAAAAAAAAGAAAAAAAGAAAATACCAGATATAAAAAGAAAAGAAAAATATTAATAAAATAAAATAATAAATTAGAAAAGGAGCCCAGACAAAGAAATGCTCTGTGCATTTTTGGATTACAATCAAAGGTACATGTTCTTAAACTGAACGGTGCTGCATCTGTCCACCCATGCACCTTTTCACAGCTTCATCCTTTCATAGTAGCTGCGAATGTTTCTGCTTACAGTTACTCCGCAGGCGCATGCCGAAGCACACCAACGCTGTTAGACTGCTGGAAGAGGCGATGCGCCAGCGCAGGCTAGCAAGTCAGAAGGCTAGCAGGGGCAAGAACCGCCGAGAGTCGAAGTAAAAAAGCGGGTAAACCAACAAGGAAGGAGAAAACCAAAGGGGGGTTCCACACCTCTCCTGCCATCGGAGGATGCTTTTGGTGGGGAGCAGAGAGGAAAAAGGCGAGTACAGGCGAGTACAGGCGAGCGCAGAGGCGAGCGCAGAGGCGAGCGCTGGCCAGCGCTGGTGATCGCAGGTGGTCGCGCAGGAGAGCAAGCAAGCTTGCGCGAGGAACCAGACGCACAACGGGGGGCTGGGACGGGGGGGAGCTCTTCACAGAGGAGTGCAACAGTAACCTGCCTGCGGCAGAGTGCATTTCCTGCTACGACTGTACAGACGATGCTAATTCAACGCCTATATAGCTTTATCTCTCCAAGATAGCTTAGGCGATCTCTACGTCCTGGTGTGCCAGGCTGGGAACAAAGAGAGGTAGACCGGCCATTATTAAGGGCTCGCTTCGCCATTGGCCTTGTTTTGGCCTCTCAGCTCAGGAAGCAAATACAGAACCGAGAGCAAGCGGGCTCGTCACCAACGGCAGCAGAAGGGGCGAGAAAAGAAGAGGGAACAAGACGAACAATAGCTTCAGCAGCAGCTGGCGAACGGGTGTCGCTAGTCTTTGCTGATCTACAAGCCCGTACGACATCATGCGATCTTTGTTCGTACGCAGCTTCTCCGTATGGCTCGGTCAATTCTCCGACTTTTTTTTTGTTCCATGCACTTCGCACACTACACTAGCTTCCGGATGACAGAACGCTGGCTTAAATTGCATCTTTTTTGGCCCAGCTTCAAGCCATGCATCCTGATCTCCAAATCGAGTTGACTGCATTTGTCCACCCAAAGCGCCAAGTGCAGCACCAGAAAGTATGTAGGGGTGAGGGGGGGAGGTGGGCCGACGTTCCCCTCGTTCTTCGCGCTTTCACACTCCGCTCAGCGCTCTTTGCATGTGCTGAGTACGCCAGCGGTGCAAATGCCCCCGTGTTGTCCTAACTGCTTAGCTGTTTATTGGACAAAGAACACTATTCTGGAAGGCCGAGCTTTTGGGGGAGCGCAAACACCAAGGCCCTGGAATTTAGTGGCATCTGAAGAACCCTACTGGCTCAAATACGCTCCGGTGGCCGGATGGCTTTCGGGCGGATCATGGGCCGAAAGCCTTGTGGCGGCCACCTAAGTTAGAGCAGAACGAGGTAGAAAAATTCTAGCGAGCAAAGTGTTGGCAGAGGCGCTGGCCTAGTTTGGTCTGCGCTGGTGCGTGCGAGCGCACTGTACATATGTACTCGGAGGAGACGGATCGAAAAAAACAAGCATTTGGAGACTCACCTGGTTCTCCACACTTAGTACGTTCGCATACAAGCAAGCGCGCAAGCAGGTCGAGTGTGGGTGGCATTACGTTGAACCGTTTAACCTTTTAGCCCCCTTTTTTTTTTTTGGTTCCAACGTAATTGTGCATAAACTGCCACTGATGCGTAATTTACTAGGCGTGACATAGGCTTAGTGACAAAGAAGGCAGAGAGAGTCAGGACAAGAGCCAAGGCCCAGAACATTTCATTCCTGGAGCAGCGGCCATGTCAATCTTCTGATACCTTCATCAGCGCGATAGTCGGCCGGTATCTAGCAATGCTACCATGAAACAAGAACATGGGTAGAAAGTAAATATACAGGCTGCTTGCTGCGCGAAACAAAATTGGGGCGTCAGCAAGAGAAGCCGGCAGGCACGCCAGGAGGATATATGTACATAGGTCACCAGCCGTCTGGTTCTGTGTCGAACGTTATGTTGAACAGATATCAAAGCACGCCGTGCGTGGGCTTAGATGGATCTGGAGAAATTGCAGGGATAGCTTGCAGGGGTAACTTGGCCTTGCTCCGTACTGAGCATATTTTCTCTGGAAATACCAGGCATGACCTCTGGAGTACTCCGTAGGCTTATGAAGGAATCAACTACTCGTAAATACGAAATACTAAGAATAACAGGGCATTTTGTCAACATATTACGGAGTACTCCGTACAGTATATCTCCATTTATTATACGCATATGTGCGCACACTTGAGCACAGATCCTTGTAACCCAGTGGTCCATGCTTCTCCCCAGTCGACCCCGTCTAACCTTACCCTGGAAACTCGGAAGTACGTTATGTATGTACGTTGGGTCGGTGAAGATTAAGAAGAAAAAAAACGTGGTTAAATTTGATTAAAATGACACCTAAGATGAGAAAGTGGATTTTTGTGAAATGGGAATGGGAAGGGCAAAACAGCAGCGGGTTCCACAACTCCGCAAAAAGACGTTCGTATCTATGTACAACTTCGCAATGACGAGGGTCCCCCCTTGTGAGCGTGACCATTACCTTGTACTTGTACATACGCGCTTCGATCTCTTGAAACTTTCACAGTTTCTAGAAACATGCGACTTTTCTTTGCCATGTTGCTTTTTGCCATCCGGCATCGCACGACCTCTCTCGCCTTGTAAGCTTAGATATGAGTACTCTCACACTGAGCTGCTTAGGCGGAGCATGCCAGCCGCTCCCCCAGCACCACATTAAATTCCCCCACGGTCAGAGTCGATGGGAAAAGCCAATCACCCCGACGGTTTCCGACACCTATATTTAGATGGGATACCTAAAAGGGCAATACTTCCCTCTTGGGCCACAATTTGCTTCGTCTTACATGGCTGATAGTGTTCCGCGGCAGGCACAGAGAATGGCTTTTTATTTTTATTTTATTTTATTTTATTTATTTATTCTTGGTCTTGTTGCCACACCGAATATCACGGCTGCTCTCTTTTTAGATATCCTGTACATATTTATTTTTGGGGGTCCCGGTTCCTTGGGCCTTCTATTTCCCGTAGTAATAATGACATCATTTTTATCCCTTGTAGGGGCTCGGGCCGATCATCAGCTCCGGGCGAACCAGCGTGTCGAACTCTTCCTCGGTGAGGGCGTTGAGCTCGAGGGCGCTCTGCTTCAGAGTCAGGCCCTTCTTGTGGGCGTTCTTGGCCACCTTGCTAGCCATATCGTAGCCGATCTTGGGGTTCAGGCAGGTCACCAGCATAAGCCTAGCAGCAGCAGTCAGCACAACACAATTGTTCATGCACAGGGCGGGCGAGGGGAGGAGGGGGAGAAGGGAAGAAGGAGAAAAGGGGACAAGGAGACAAGGGGCGGAGAGGGGTGGGGGGGGGCTTTCACGCACGATTCCTTCATGATGCTGGAGATCTTGTCCTCGTTGGCCTGGAGGCCGGCGACGAGGTTCTTCTCGAAGGAGCGCATGCCGTCGGCGAGCAGGCGGACGCTGTGCAGGACGTTGCGGATGATGAGGGGCTTGTAGACGTTGAGCTCGAACTGGCCGTTCATGCCGCCGATGGTGGTGGCGACGTGGTTGCCCATGACCTGGGCGCAGACCATGGTGAGGGCCTCGCACTGGGTGGGGTTGACCTTGCCGGGCATGATGCTGCTGCCGGGCTCGTTCTCGGGCAGGATCAGCTCGCCGAGGCCGCAGCGGGGCCCGCTGCCGAGGTAGCGGACGTCCTGGGCGATCTTGGTCAGGGAGGCGGCCAGGGTGTTGAGGCAGCCCGAGGCCTGGACGAGGGCGTCGTGGGCGGCCAGCGACTCGAACTTGTTGGGGGCGGTCTCGAAGTGGGTGCCGGTCATCTTGCTGACCTCAGCGGCGACGGCCTCGGCGAAGCCCACGTACGTGTTGATGCCGGTGCCGACGGCGGTGCCGCCCTGGGCCAGCTGGCGCAGGGCCGGCAGCGACGACTCGACGCGCTGGACGCCGTAGTCGAGCTGGGCGACGTAGCCCGAGAACTCCTGGGCCAGCGTGAGCGGCGTGGCGTCCTGCAGGTGGGTGCGGCCGATCTTGATGATCTTGCGGGCCTCAAACTCGTCGACCTTGGCCTGCAGCGCGGCGCGCAGGCTGCGGATGGCGGGCAGCAGCTCGCCCTCGATCTCGAGCACGGCCGCGATGTGCATCACGGTGGGGAAGGTGTCGTTGGACGAGGCGCTGCGGTTGACGTGGTCGTTGGGGTGCACGGGCTTCTTGCTGCCCTTGACGCCGCCCAGGATCTCAATGGCCCGGTTCGAGATGACCTCGTTGGCGTTCATGTTGGACTGCGTGCCGGAGCCCGTCTGCCACACCACCAGGGGGAAGTGGTCCAGCAGCTTCAGGTCCGCGACCTCTGCGGCCGCCTGCTGGATGGCCTTGGCAATAGTGGGGTCTTTATATCTGTAAGTCAGTATTTTCATGTCCTCTCTTGTCTCTTTGTCTTTTATCTTAATTTCCTCCTCTGCCTTCGGCACCAAAATATCTCTCGAGGCCCAATTCGATGAGTGGTTCCTCTGCTGCTGCAGCTTCCAGCTTCCTCCCCTCCTGCAACGTACCAAGGCCGTAGTTCTCGTTCACCTTGGCGGCGGCGCCCTTGAGAATGCCAAAGGCGCGCACGATGGGCGGCGGCATGCGGTCCTGGGGCTGGTTGATGCGGAAGTTCTCCAGGGACCGCTCGGTCTGGGCACCCCAGTACTTGTCGGCGGGCACCTGGATCTCGCCAAAGGCGTCGCTCTCGGTTCGTGTGGCGCTGGACATTCTGATGGTGCTCGCGTGGAAAGCTCTGAAGGATGATTGTGAGAGAGCAGTGGTTCGCTGCGAATTGATGTGTGCAGACTTTAGAGATGCGGTGCTTGGTGAGTATCTGCCAGTCGTCGGACCATTTCGTAGTAAGCCTCGGGCAAGCCCAGGGGCAGCGCTTCGTACTGACCGGAGCATGGCTTGTGACAATGGGGGAGGGGGGGGGGGAAGCAAGACAAGAGAGGGGTTCAATTTTTTGCGTTCAATTCGTTGGGATCGGAATTAGAAGGGAGAAGATGAGGGGAGAGGTGTTTTATTCTCTTATAATTCTACCCCAAGGAGTTTGTTTTCCTTCTTTTCCCGACAAGATGCCTCTAGCTATCTATCTAGTCACGTGGACACCCAATTCCCCAAGCTTGAATGCTGTGCCATTATTAGCTCTGAGCCCAGATCTAGCTTATATAATGCTCTTTTCCCTGCAAGCCACGCGTTCTTCCGAGGTTCAGCATATCCACAATCCCTAGAGAGCCGTTGACAGCAGACGTGAAAAGAGAACGCTGCAGAAATGGCCGCGTCTCTGCTTCCGGTGGTCCTCTGCTATCCGAGGCTCCTCTCTTTTGGAGGTGTGGCTTGCCCTACTTCCTGGGGAAGAGGAAGAGAAACAGTCAAATCCTACTAGCAACAAAAAATCAAAAAGAAAAAGGCAAATGGGCTGGCCCCCTGGGTTTAAATAAAGCTAACGGGACAATACATAAGTAAATAACTAAAAACAAAGATAAACTACCTATTCTATGTAAGCAATATGCCTCCACTCCTACGAAAAAGGTTGACCCCGGCCGTACGTGGTATTATACGCACGGTACAAGTGGTTGTATCGTATATAGTTGGTGTGCGAGGTGTGCTACGAAGGCACTAAAAGCTTGCCTGTTTTGGGTCTGCTGCTCTCTCTTCTGAGAGCAATGACAATTTATTATTCCATATTACCAAGATACCAAAAAGCCAGAGAGAGAATTCTACGTCATGGAATTTGATGAAGATCCTCCGGGGGATCATTAGCCCTCAAGATCAATATTCTGCTTGCCGCCCCAGAAATGGAAACCCGAACCCGAACGCCACGCCCAAAACTGCTACTCCGATAAAAGCACACAGATGGCGTTTCTGGGGCACGTCGGAGGTCGGCAGAGTTTGTCTGTTTCTTCAGCGTTCCTTCTTTGTACCCTGTGAATGTTTTCTTTTTTTTTGTTTTTTTTTTTTCTGGTTCAGGCGGTATGCTGGTGAGCATGCTGCAGCAGGAGGTCTCATGGTCACAAAAAAATTTGGTGATATTCGCTCGCTGCGGCTCCGCACCCCGAAGGCTGCACGCCAAGGGCCACCTGTGCTCGGCGTTTCGGCATCATGCCGTACGCGCTATGGAGGGCCTGCCAAAAAGCCGCAACCCTTTCTAAACGAGCCCAAAGATAACGTATCTTCGGTCAACCATCAGGTATTAGAGCGCTATTCTCCGACTAAGAAAGACCGGGATTTGCTCCCTGCTCTCCGTTGCAGTACCGCTATCATCGCCCAGTAGCTTGCATAAGCCCTATGTACTTGATGTCGGACCGTTGCCTGCCTCTTTGTTTTTGTGCACTTTTTTTTTTTGAAGGTAGAGCTGGCATCGTATGTGTAGGTTTAGATATAAAAGCCTAAAAAGAGGCCAAGGGCGAGCCCACAACCTTAAAGAGGGAAGACAAGCCAGGCTTCGAGGCCAGCTGGGGCGCCTGCAAGGCGATGCATGAAGAAGGTGCCTAAGCATAGATGGTACATGTCACATATGACCACGACCACGGGCCACGACCACGACAGCGCCGAAGTTTACACGAGACCCTCGTCTCCCGCTTTCGGAGGACCTTAGACAAGCCCCATCCTTGGTTCTGTTCAGTTGCGAGAGGACCCTCTCATCGAGCTAGATGTACGACTACACCGCTGGGCGCTCCGATGTGTGCTGTGCTGTATACTAGCGCAAAAGCTGGGGATGGCTAATTGCACACAGCGGTGCTTCTCGTATTTCACCGTCAGAAGCTTGTCTGTAGAAGCACGGTTAGACATGGTGAGACAGATGCGCAATATTAGAACAAGATGACTCTGATTTCACAACCCAGCACGGCTTCTCTTGCACTCAGAGAGAAATACAGGGTTCTCTGAAAGACGTTGTTTCTATCATTCCTAAAGATAAATGTATTTTTGGGGGGGGAGAAACCACATCTGCTGTCTAGTATTGGCTCCCAACAAGATGCTAAATAAAACGAGTGTAAAAGGAAACAAAAGGAGAAAAAAAAAAAAAAAGACGCGCCTCGAGCAAAAGCTGCAGGAAAGCAATACAGGCTGGAGAAAAGAACAGTGAATAAATGGGACGCAAGCAAAATGTTTAAAAAAAAAAAGTCGTCGATGGCTCCAGGGTAGTCTTCCCACAGGTTGCCAGAGGCACACACATTAAAACATAAAACCCCGTAGTCAACGTACAAAAGAGGACGGCATAGCAGTCCTCAATCACAATTTCCTTTTTTTTTTTTAAATTGACAAAAACACAGGTCCTGCATTTCTCGCACCTCCCTCTATTACTGCCGCCGCCTTGCGTTGGCCGACTGGTGACCGTTTCCAGAGAGGCCGCGGAACAAGCTGCTGAAGATGCTGCTTCCGCCGCCGCCGTTGCTGCTGTTGTTGTTGTTGGGGCCGCCTCCATCGCCGCCGCCGTCTGGGTGCTCCTGACTCCGCCCGCTCCCTCTGTACCGGAGATCGGCGGAGGTGCCGTCGCCCCCATAGTGCGAGTGCGAGTGGGGGTGCCCGTGCGAGTTGCTGGGGATCCAGGAGGGCTGGTGCGAGCGGCCGGTCGCGGCCGCGGCCGCGTCCGGCGACGGGTCGGGGTACATGGACGACGACGCGTGGCTGTGGCGCGTGGACGTGCTGCGGCGCAGGCCGCCGCCGCTGGTCTGGCTCACGCCGCTGTAGCCCAGCCCTGCGATGCCGCTCGGGTCCTGGGACGGCCGCTGGTCGGCCGACGAAGATGCGTAGGCGTCGCGCTGCGCGCTCATGGTGCGGCCGCGGTCGGCAGCGTCGCGGTCGCGGTCGCGGCCCCGGTCGCGGTCTCGGGCGGCCCGGTCGAGGTAGCCCTCGCGGCTCCTATGCTCGCTGCGGCTGCTCTCTCGCGCCGCCGTGTTCCACCAGTGCCCCCCACCGCTGCTGCCGCCGCCGCCGCTGCTCTGCGAAGACGGGCTCCTATGGCGACTCCGCGACGACGACGAGGTCGCCTCCCCTGGTCCGTACATGTCTTCGAAATCGGTCGGAATGTTATACCGCCGGCTCGGGAAGCCGTGGCCCGGGTTGGGCGAGTGCGAGTCGCGCCGCCGCCGCTCGCGCTCGGCCGCCGCCGACCGCTCTGGCACGCGCGAGCTCCGGTAGTGGTTGGGCGGCAGGCCGGCCGTGGACCGGATCGCATTCAGCCTCTCGTTCTGCATCTGCCGCAGGCTCGTCAGGTGCGGCACGTTGCTCGAGCTCGGCGTCGCCTGCGGCGCAGACATCGGAATGCCCGAGCTGGCGCCGTTTTGGTTGGCGCTGGCGCCGCCGCCAAAGTTCCCCGAGAACGTGTGTCCGCCGTTGCCGCCCACGCTCACGGTGAAGAACCCGCGGTTCAGGTTGATGTTGCCGAAGCCGCCGCTGTTCGCACCGATGTTTCCAGAGCCGCTGCCGCTGTTTCCACTGCCAGCTGCGTGCGGCGCGCCGTTGGCGCCGGGGCCGCTGTTGCTGCTCGCCTGGCTGTTGCTAGCACCGGCCGGGGCATCGCCTGCCCCTCGCTCTGCGCTGCTGCCGTCTGCCCCAGCGGCGCCGCCGCTGGCCTCGACCGGGTTGCGGCACACGGGGCAGGTGTTGTGCTGCTTGAGCCACATGACCACGCACTCCTCGTGGAACCAGTGCTTGCAGGACAGCGACAGGACCTCCTCGTTCAGGCTGACCTCGGAGATGCAGATGGTGCACTCAGCGTGGCCCTCAGGCCCCAGCATCTTGGCGTCGACCTTTTTGCGCTCCAGCTGGTCCAGCGCCGTCTGCGATGCCGGCGGCGCGCCCGATGACGCCTGGTTCGTCTCCATCAGCATGGACACGATGCGGTCCAGCGCCTCCTGCGAATGCACCGCATCGCCGTAGACCGCGTTCGTATCTCGGCTTAATAATGCAGATAGAATGTGGTGGAGCGCGGCGGGGAACATGGGCGGCATGCCGGTCTCTGCTCCGACGCCCGGCCCGGCGCCTCGGTTCTGCTCATCCCCGAAATCGGGAGTCCCATCCATGATGTTGCCAAAGATGCTGTTGGATGGAAAAGAGTCGTTAGCACGTTGGTTAGGGTACAATGTCATATCACTATATGGGGTAAATGTAGGGTGCGGAGCATACGTATTAAAGTCTCCTCGAAACACGCCCCCCTGGATTCCACCCTGGCCACCGGCATCCGCCCCCCCTCGGGGCCGCAGGGGACCTGTAGCAATTGTAAAGCTCGTGGTGCCGCCACCTGGCCGCGGCCGCATGACCGTCGTTCGGCGCACCTGTCCAAAGAGCGTATTCCGAGATACAAAGGTGTCTGGGTCGTTGGAGTACAAGACTTCCGGCCCCGACCTGCCGGTCATTCCGTCTCGAAAACCGTTCACAAATTGAGTAAATGAGTTGATCCAAGCTTCTGCATCCGCCGTTTCGGGCATTCCCGGCCGTCTGCCGCCGGGACCCTGCTGTCTGCCTGCTCCATCGCCTGGCGATCGTATTGGGTTCGGCGGGAAAGTAGAGGTTCTGCGGTACGTAAAGAAGTTGTTTGGGGCTTGGAATTCCTGGTCGTCGATGTCTGCCTCGTCCGGGTCGGAGTCCTCAAAGGCATCGTCGTGGTCGTGGTCGTGGTCGTGGTGGTTGCCGTGCAAGTGATCATGCATGTGATCGTGGTCGGGATCGTGGTCGTGATCGCGGCCGACCCCGTAGCGGAACATGTCAGAAGCGTCGAGGCCGCCAAGTCCTGGCAGGAAATCGGCAAGTGATGGCAGCCCCCGCTGCTGAAAGTCTCGTGGGTCGTTGTCTGTGGTGACCTGTTGTTTTTTTTTCAAAAATCTATTAGCATTGAGAACCACTGTCGTTTTTTCTCCTGCTGCGTAAGATACTCACGATTTCTATAAAATCGGCATTGCAGTGCGGACAGCGCGGAGATGGAGAGGTATCTCGTGCATCGCGGTACCACTGATGCTCACATATGTGGCAGTAGACGATCTCCTGGCCTTCGAGCGGCGGAAGCCTCCGAGAGGCGCGGGAGGGGTTCGACGCCATGCTGTTGTTGTGTGGCTGCCGGCTCTGGTCTTGACTTTCGTTCAGGCCGTTGCGGACGGCCGTGAGAGCGGCTAGGCCGAGGCCAGCAACAATGCTGGCGGCACTCAGGGCCCGGAATGCCAGCCTGGCGGACTTTTTAGTGATAAGGGCGTCGGGAATGGGGTATGGAATTCTTCTGCGTGTTTTCTTTGGGCCTCTGCGTTGTCTTTCAGGCCGACGTATTCAGACCAGATCCCGTCGAGAGATGGGTCCAGCAGGTTGAAAATCGACGGAAGACGAGGGAAGCACGCGGAAGGATGAATCTCCGGTTTTCTGGCTGTGCATCAAATAGCCGCGCCAGCTTCGGTAGAGAAGAGGAATGGCCGAGGGAGACAGAAATCCAGAGGGTGCCGACGGAGAAGGCGAGACGGTTTTTGTACTCTGTTTTGATGTCGGGTTGGGTTGTTGTGGTTTCGGGAGCCAACAAGTCCCCTGGCACTCCTGGCTGTTTGCTGGATGGATTCCGGCGTTTGGCTTTTGCGACTAGGACTGGACTGGCGCTGGGTGTCGACTGAGTGAGCGGGTCGGGATTGATTTGTGATGGCGAGATTGCGTCGAATAAAGGTCGAGGTGATGTGGTACAGTGCGAAGTGTGAGGGGCTGCTTTAGCGGAAGTACGCACCGTCAATTTAATGCAGCCGACGAAGCGAGGTAACTCTTAACTGCTCATAAACCTGATGACGTGCGATCGGGCTGGCACAGCCGTTGAGAGCACGGTGAGAATGCTTCGAAACAGAGCTGTCCACAGTTGAATTTAGTAGCTGTTTTGCTTTCAGGTAAAAGAGAGAGAGAGACAGAGAGCGAGAAACAGCAAAAAAAAGGAGGAATGAAGGTCCAAGAACCAAGAGTCGAGAACCAAGCGCCAGGAAGATGAAACGCGATAGAGAAAGCCACCCAAACAAAAGGCTATCGGAAAGAGGAGCAGAGTTAAGAAGTAGAAACGACAAAGAGATGGAATGAAATCAAGAGAAAACAGCCAAATTCTCTACTTATTTCTTTTCCTATTCTTTTTTTTCCTCTTTCTTTTTCTCAAAAGAATAAAGATGTAGGACGGTTGTGGAACGGGGCTGACGAGGAGCAAGAGGCTTGCGTCAGGTTGATTGTCATACCGTTAGGATATACTCCGTAAGATTTGCCTTTATTTGTCGACGGTGTCAGTTGCGTCACAGAGTCCGCTCTTCTTTTTATTCTTTTTTTTTTACCCTTTTCTCTTCCTTTGTTTTATAGAACGTGGCGGCAGGGTGCCGTTCCTGGAAGCGCCCACGAAGTTTACCAGGGTCTCCAGGCTGGGTCTAGGATATTTAAAGTAGCCAGATCTGACTTGCATCTACATACATACCCCAGGGGCAAGGCCTGTTAGCTCTTTTTGTGCCTTTCCGTCTCTCGCCTACTATGCAGCAAGAATATATTTCCTCCACCGTTGACGGACAGTGGCCGACTTCTGTGGCCGACAGGATGGTGTGCGCGCCTGTGTCGGCAGTGTGCGGCGAATAAACCGGGTGACCTGTCGTCAAAGCCTCGCACGCGAGGGCAAAGAGAAGAAAAAAGAAGAGAAGAGAAACCGGCAGTGGAGAACGTGACGGCGGCCAAATTTGTATAAGACTGTGCAGCTTGGCCTGCAACTGGTCCTGTTTTCCCCTGCCTATGGCTGTGTGGTGGCGAGTTCACCTAGCATCCGATTCTTGAAGGCCTTGTTTTGGAGAAAGAGGCATAGGCGGAGATGAGTTAGTCACCAGGCTCCAGTCAGTTGACAGGCTCAAGTGCGGAACAGCGGCTACCTATGGAGCTATGGTCTTGCTTCTCGCGACAGTAGTTTTTTGAAGTGAGAAAAAGGACAGTTTCTCGTACCTCGATGAGTCCAAATCGAAGAATAATGAAACAGCCAACAACCTGAGGCATTTAGAAACCCCTCTGCCTGCACCTGAACCAGGCTCCTGGTGGCGAGGCCTTCTATTTGAGAGCCGCCTCTGTGCTTGCTTTTTTTCAACACAGTACTACGCAAGGGCAAAAGGCATTTCCAAGCCAGATTCGAGAAAGTAGTGCTTACAATATGCAAGCTGTGCACACATTATTGAACGCCTCGCTTTCCTATTCGCTCGGCTGGTGATACAGCTCTTGGAAAATACCGGCAGTGCAGCATCATCATTTTTGGTGCTTGCATCTCATTAGGCCTAGCAAGGTGTGAAGAAAATACACTTTTGAGCTTGCGACCACACAAGGCTGGGCATTAGGCTTTCCCTTGATTGACGTAGTCTCCTTATCTCATACATGTCCTGTTCCTTGATAGCAACCCCAGACACTCCTTCTCTAGGACGCCTCATGCTTCTGCGGGGAGAGTCGCAGAGAATTAACCTCCTACGCACTCTTTGATATAGATAATAGACAAACTCTGGCGAGAGCCTGGCGGCTTCTCTGACACAAACACAATGAGCACCGGGGAAATGGAGCGCCGCGCTCTTCGCTCGCTACTGACGCATGATCCGCGAGATACTCGGTAGTGAGAGGAACAGGTAAGAGTAGACGGCGCGCGAACGAGCGAACGAGGGGCTTTCTTCTTTCTTTTTCTGCTTTTTTTTTGTCATATGTATTGTTATATACGGAGTGGCGTTGGTTCGGGACGGCTGTGATATCCAGCAGAAATGTGTGTTCCTGTCCGTTCCCTGGTAGCTATTTGCAGCTGTGCTGGTTGTGTGGTTAAAGTTGTAAATCGTCATATCTAGAAACACAAAAATGAGAAGAGACCAGAAACAAAAAAACAAAAAATAATGCGGCAAGCGGTCGTTGATGCATAAAACTCCTCATTCCCTCACCCATCCCAAAATAGAAAAATAAAATAAAAAAGTTCCAGCCTTTCATACGCGTGAGACAAGCATTATACCTCCATGGCTCGGTGGTCCCGCCGCGGACGAAGAGGGATCACCTCCGGCGGCCCAGGTTGCGCAGCAGCACACCGCCGACCACACCGGCCACCACGGCGATGCCGCTGACGATGGCGACGCCCACCAGCCCCTCTTTCTGGACCCGGTCGTCGATCAGGGTGTTGAGGTTGGATGCCTGCTGGTTGGTGGGCTCCTTCTCGAGCAGCAGGTCGTTGTAGCGGCGGGCCTCGGCGTAGTTGCCCAGCTTGTAGTTGCCGAGCGCGAGGTAGTAGAGGCACTCGCGGCGGCGCTCGGGCGACGTGCGGAAGATCTCGGTCAGCAGCATGACGCCTTGCTGCTGGTCGGCGCGAGCGCTCGACTTGACAAGGCCCTGATGCAGCGCAGTCAGCAAAGAGACTTTTAAAAAAAAAAAATGTAGAGCGATAGTGTGGGGTCCTTAAAAGAGAGGGAAACCAAAGACGGGAGGTTGAAGTGAAAGTATGCGTACCCATGCGAAGTTGAACTTGGTCTGCACGCCAACCATGTCGCCCTCCTTCTCATATTGGGCGCGCAGCACCTGGAGCTCCGCCGGGTTGAGCGGACTGTTCGGTTGGTCAGTAAAATCGATCGCGAAGAAGAGCCAGAGCAGCAGACGATGAAAACAGAAACTATGCCGGCAGCACCGAGCTGCACGACGAACGCAGAGCTGCGGTGCTGTGGAAGCAAGGAGGAAATCGGAACAGGGACCTTGTTGGTGAGGGGGATACGCACGTTTCGGCATCTACTGCATCTGTACAGACGGTCGATAAACTGGTTAGCTGGAACACAAACTTGGGTCGCGAATGAAGCTCAGATACCCGAAGAAAGAAAGAAAAAAAAAAGAGCGAGGTATCGGGAAAGAGAAGAACCCCGTCATGCAAAACGTACAAGGAAGGGCGGCGCCCATTTTTGCTTGGTTGTCGGACAAGAGAAGGATCAAGAAAAGAGTAGAGTCGGTAACAGAGCAAGCAGATCTGAGAAAGGAAGCTCGGTCAGCAGAATCGTGTGTCGTTTATCGTCGTCGCAGGTCGTTAAAGTGTTTTGAAGATGGAGAGCGCAAGGGAGAGAGAACACGAGACAGCCGAAGGAGGGAGTGGCAGGAATGGAAGAGATGCTGGTCAGATGAACCTAGGCAAAAAGAAAATACTGCAGTGCCCCGTTGGGACAATTGCCCCGTTCCTGCTCTAGCGCCTGCCCGACTCGACTTACTGCACGCATCCCGCCAGGACTTGAGCGCTAACAGGGCCTGTGATTGTCACGTGGCCCCATCATTCTTCGTCTAGAACCGCTGTATGCGGTCGCCAGTTAAATCAGAGCACGGGACAGATGTGCCTCTCCAGACAGGCAAAAAAACGATCCAATTTCATCATTTACATCCGTGGACAAGTTGTGCTGCCAGGCCATCTGTTTTGCTTTCGCTCTCCCAAAGCTACAGGACAGCTACAGGGGGGGGGGGGGGGAGAAGAGTCGCTGTTTTTCTGATGCACTACTGTCGGACTTTAAAAGCTGCAGAGGGCTGTCCCGCGCGGTCTAAAGGCAGCTTGGAGACATAAAAAATCACAACAATCTGTGAGCAGATCGACTTCTTGTCTGATATCTGTGGACGTCTTGCCTCAGCTGCTGAGAGTTGTGTGCGATGACTTCTACGATATAGCAAGGTTCGGCTGGACATGGAGCACAGCTACGGCCTTTTCCGAGTGGTATTTCGTCTCCCAGCCCTTCGTACTCGTACACCATTCCGTATTTGGCTACTTTTGATTAATGCGCAGCGAACATCCTCAACAACACTAAAACTCTTACAACCCGAGCATTGCGGCGATATATATGGAGTATATAAGCGCATCGGATTGCTTTCTTAGAAGCATTGGCTGACTTATAGAGACACTATTGTCCCCGAGTATCCGCGATCACCGAGGACAGTGTCTATTTTTGGATCAGATGGAGCTTCAATGATAAAAGAAAACTGTTGATCTGCTGCCTCGGCCGTTACCCCTTTTTCATTTGACCTTTGACCGTCGTTTCTGAACAAGGAGACGCTATAATAGAAAAATTGTCCGCGTCGTCGGCAAAGACTAGACTCAACTTTGGGTGAAGAACTAAGAAGCACGAAAATGGGCACTCTTGACAAGACAATTGAAAAAAAAAAGAGGAAAATAAAAGAAAAGGAAACCAGGAGAACACACGTCCTCTCTGATAAGTCAGTGTGTCTCGACAAATGTATGAGTGAGGTCATGTTGCTGTGAGATCCGGGGGGTTGGCGTCGAACGACGTGCGCAAGGTGTCCGTTTCAGAGCTGCATTTTGAATAGATCTTGCCAGCACGGCTCCTCTCTTCTGTCTAAGCAAATACCGAAGGAAAAGGAGCCGCCATTTCCAGGAGTGATTCTTGCATAAAAGAAAGCTTCCGTTCAAGAAAACGCTGGTGAACGAGCATATCGAGATGCTTTAGAATTGCAGAGTGCGCAGTCCGCTATTATACGAGTAATAAGAAGGCGGAAATGTTTGCGACTATGTAGAAAATGGAGGGGCGCTGTAGCAAACACGCCGCGCCTGCGATAAGATAATCACCCCAGCGACGGACAGTGCCCCTAAATTTATTTAGAGTGCGCCTTTAGCACAAAATAACACTGTATAACGTCAAGCTCTCTGTGGCTGGTCGCGCAATAAGTTTTTTGTCAACAGAACACGGATCATCACAATTGCAGATACGCGCACACATAACCAAAAAAAAAACAAAAAAGGAGAAAAGAGAAGAGGCAAAATACATCTCTGAATTTACGCCCACACGCAAATGAGCTTATGAGCGACACGAGCACCAGATAATTTTCGATATTGGTATATACTGTAGCAACCCAAGATGTTGTTCGAAGAAGACCCGTCTGTGGTATGTCTTGAACTCCAGAATTTTGCTTCGAGGCTGTCTATGATCGTATTTCGAGTCTAACGCTCTTCTTTCTCTAGCTTATCCAGCACACTGTCGACAATTTCAACACTGCGCCCGACAAGGCCGCCGTGGCCCGCATCAAGGAGTCACTGTCGACCCTCCAGGAGGCCCGCCAGTTGCAGGTTGAGCAAGCCGAGCTGGCGATGAAGAGTGAGTGAACGACAAAGGGGGGGGCACATTGGAGGCCTAAGATAGAGAGGCAAATATGATATTTCGGTACACTACGCAGAGAACGCGAGAGAGTCGAGAGAGAGAGAGAAAGAGAAATAGAGAGAGAGAGCTGCAGACTAACACGAAGTAGAGCTCGCCCGCCAGCTCAACACCCTCGGCGCGCAGCACGACGAGTTTGCCGCCAAGCACGCCGGCGCTGCCCACGCGTCCACCATCGCCAACCTCGACACGCAAAAGTTCCGCGTCGCCAAGGCCGCCTCCGACCTCGAGATGGAGACCGAGCGCCTGTCTGCCCAGGCCGCAGACCTGTCCGCGCGCCTGCAGGAGCTCGAGCTGCAAGGCGACGACGGCCCTATTTCGGCCGGTGGCGGCGCCTCGGGAGCTGGTGGGCCGATCACCGACGATGAGGTCCTGCTTCGCCTGCGCGTCTACCGCAGCCTGGGCATCGAGCTAGAGCGCGATGGCGACGGCCACCAGGGCGAGTGGTCGCGTGCCGTCATCCGTAACGACCGCAAGGGCGACGTGCACGTCGTCAACATGGACAAGAAGTTCTCCCGCTTCTTCTACGCCAACTACTTCTGGCAGACGCTGTAATCCACGTGTACAGCAACGAGGAGTAGAGGAGCAACAAAAGAACGTGTCGAGAATTGATACGGCGGCATAGACTGGCGTTTAGGAGTCCTGACGGTTCTAATGACATTTGTTTTCATCCGTTTGGGCCGGGCTGGGACACGACGATTTTGTAATGATTAGGATATACAAAGATACCATGAATTCTATTGAACTTTGTTTTGCACATTCATACCTTTTTTATAGGGCGCTCTAAAATACGCTTATGCATATTGCATTGGCGTTTTGCTGTGTTGTTATTGCAGGCCTTGTGCCTTAGGTCGCTAAAAGCCGCCCTACCTGAGGCTGGCTCTGAGGTTGGCTCTTTCCCCGCCACCCCACAGCAATGACTGGTTTCTAGGCAGTATAATAGCGATATGTCGTTAGTGTTATTCCCTAGAACGTCATGAAACTATAGAGTTCGAGCACAATATATTAGGTAGTTTTTGAGCAGACGCTCTCTTGTATTGTTTCTTCTCTAGTGAAGTGCTTGTACAGCTGCTTCTTTTGGTTTATGCTTTGCATCTTCTACGCTATTTTTGTGCTGAAGACAGCTTGAATCGGAAATTATCCACACGGCTTCAGTATGTGTGGCGGCGGCGGCAACGGACACAGTGATGGCCACGACGTGCCCGGAGAAGCTGCTACTGCTGTTTCGGTGGCTGACGACCTGGACGTGGAGCCCCTTCCATGGCAATCTGGCCGCGTCTACGACGCCCACTGCCACCCGACCGACACCATGTCGTCGCTGCCCGGCATCCCCGCCATGGGCGCCGCCGCGCTGACCGTCATGGCTACGCGGTCGCAGGACCAGGACCTGGTGGCCGCACTGGCCGAGCAGCAGGGCCTCGTCTTCGGCGCCGTCCCAGACGCCCAGCACAAGGTCGTTCCCGCTTTTGGTTGGCACCCGTGGTTCTCGTACCAGCTGTACGATGACGGCGACGCCGGCGGTATCGGCGGCGGCAAAGACTTGACGTCGCTCGAGGACAAGCGGCGCCACTTGGCGGCGGTGCTGACGCCCTCGCCGTCTGCCGGCGCCAGCAAGAGCGGCAACGATGGCGGCGGCGGCGGCGACAGAGACGCCGTCATCGTGGCAGCCCTCGACGCCCTGGCTGCCAGCCTGCCTGTCGTGCGCCCGCTGTCGGCGTTTCTGGCCGACACCCGCGCGCGGCTGCTGGCGCACCCGAGCGCGCTGGTCGGCGAGATTGGCATAGACAAGGCGTTTCGCGTGCCGGAGCCGCCGCCGCTGCCACAGATAGAGCAAGAAGCCGCTCAGCCGGGAGAGCCTCGCGCCCTCACCCCCGGCGGCCGCGAGGGCCGCCGCTTGTCGCCGTTCCGCGTCCAGCCGGCCCACCAGGTCACCGTGCTGGCGGCCCAGCTGCGCCTCGCCGCCGAGCTGCGCCGCCCCGTCAGCGTCCACGGCGTGCAGGCCCACGGGCAGCTGTTCGCGGCGCTGGCTGCCACGTGGAAGGGCCAAGAGCGCACTGACGTGCTGTCGCGGCGGCAGTGGCGACAGATTGCCGAGGGTGCCGACGACTGGGAGGATGAGAGCGACGAGGACGGCGGCGATAGCAGCAAGGCCGCAGTGAACCCGCCAAGATACCCTCCGACGATCTGTCTGCACTCGTTCAGCGGCCCCCCCGAGGTCCTGCGGCAGTATCTCGACCCGCACATCCCTGCTACCATCTACTTCTCTTTCTCGACCGCAGTCAACTGCAGCACCGAGGCCGGGTGCCAGCGGACCGCGGAGGTCGTGGCAGTATGTCCCGACGACCGTCTGCTTCTGGAGAGTGACCTGCACATCGCTGGCCCGGACATGGACGCCGCGCTCGAGGCTATCTACCGACGAGTGTGCGCCATCAAACGCTGGTCGCTGGCCGAAGGCGTGGAGCGGATCGCGCAGAATTACGATGCATTTATCTTGCGCACAAAACCTCCTAGAACAAAATCAAAACGAAATACATAGCATGCCATCAGAGCTAGTCAAATTTTAAAACATAATTTCTTATTTTTATAGATTCCCCACAAGGACGACTGTCCTGATATTAAAGGGCTTTCGCATATTTCCAAAAGTTAAGAAACCCATCCAGAAAAAGAAATGACCCGTACCCAGAGATTGCTAGCAATGATTAGAACACCGAAGAAAAGAGACAGCTCAAAGCCCAGCTAATGATCGTACTGCATCAGAAGAAGAAAATGAAAATAGAAGCATATGCAATAAAGGATGTGGAAGTAAAAGAAAAATAAGATAGAACGCGAAGAACGCCTTTTCTAATTCTCGCTCAGTCGTTTCTTTGGCCAAAAAGAAGAATTCTGTTCACTTGCGTCTGTTCTGTTCATTAATGCGATCCAGGGCGATACTGGAAACCGTCCGCCACCACAGATGCCTCCGCCAAATTTGCGTAGTGGTAATCTTCGGGGGAGTAAGCCGGCGGCAGTGACTCCGTGTCATCGAAGTCAGAGTCGAAGCCCGCTGGGTCGCGTCGGCCATAGCCGCCATAGGTACTCGGTGCCGTGACCGTAGATGGTGGTGGTGGCGGCGGAGGCGGAGGCTGGTTAAACGGTGGCGGGGCAGGTGCTGGCGGTGTCGACACGTGTGCAGGAAGTCTCATACGAGCAGCCTGCTCCTGTTCTTGCTCCTGACGTCTTCTTGACTCGGCCGTCTGAACTACAGCAGCTCGACCTTCTTCGGCCGCGATCATCTGGCCCACAACATCGGCCGCTACACGGAATGCGGCAATTTCCTGCTCAAGAGAGGGATTCGGCGAACTTGCCCGTGACGGCGGCAGAGAAGCCTCAATATGGCCGTTGGCAGGCGCATTTCGGGGAGCTGCTGGCACAGGGGCGGGATTGGCGGGATTTGGCTCCTCCAGCTTCTCGCCATCTCCGCCCCCCACAAAGAAATGCCTTACGCTGCGGATGAGTTTGTGGAACTTGGCGCGGCTCTCCTTGCGACGCTCACGCCGGGCCTGTCGACGAGCCTGGCGCTCTTCAGAACGCTCGTGTAATCGAGCGGAAATACGGCGGAAGCCCCGCAGTCTATCACCGCGACGATTCCGCATATGTTGCTCTGCCCGCCGGCTCCGATAGCGGCGCTTGAAGATCAAAAAGACGATGAGGATGAGGCCAAAGAAAACCAGCATCTTTACAACCGGTGCGCTCTGCATGGTGTCAGTCAGCATATATATTCTAGTCTGTAGAGATACAGACATCGGGCGCTGGACTTACCCCGAAAAGGCTGTAGCTGTTATCACGCCGGCCCCTAAATCCTGCCTGCTCATGTTGCCTACCGTGCCAGACTTCCCGAGATGGAGAGCTGCCAGGAATATGGCCATGCATTTTCCTACCCCGGAAACCACCACCTAACCGGTGTGAGGAGTGGTCTTTCTCATAGTCTACGCTGGTGCTCAAGCGAAACCCGTCAACACTGTCGCCCGAGTTCCCCTCCTCGGAATCTTCGCCAGGAAGAGACGGTGGGGGTGGAGGGTGAGGAATTGAGGAAGGAGGAAAAGCCGGGCGGGGAGAATATTTAACACCGATGACTTGAGGTGGGGAAGAAGAACGGCAATGGAATAAGAATGGAGAAGGCGGAGGCGGAGGTGGTGGAGGGCCCGTACGGTTGCCATGTAGCGAACAGTACTGCGGGCTGGGGTAGTGGTACGAGGAAGTCTCAACGCCAAAGAAGTCACTGTACAGCGCTTTAGCCGTACCAGTAACTCTGTGAAAGACGGAGCCGATAAAAGACTTGAAGCCCGAACAAGTCTGAGCGTGGCTGCCGCGGTGGCCACCATCACGGCCTGCCGAGGAACCAAAGCGGTCAAACATGTAGTTCTCACGCACTCGGATGTCGTGATGGAGGAGGGCTATATGGTGGCGCAACTGGGCAATGCTAAAGTCCCAGGAAGCAAACTCATCAGATTCCCGGTCGTGGTCGTCGTTTTCGGTGCTGCCCTCACTCGGTAAGGACAGATAGCTGTCGTCGAAATAAAACACGCTGGCGGCACCTTCAACGTCGACAATACGGGCGGGGTTCGTTTGGCGAAACCGGATGGTCACGAGGTTGTCATCGGGTGATGCTTGGTCTCCCGCCGCGGCGTCCACGCCGTTTACAGACAATACACGGAGTCGCACCAGCTGCTCGCGGTCCTGGCCGCCCCATGAGACACAGTCCTTTTCCCAGCTGATGACAGCCAACCCCCTATCATTTCTGACGTCTTTTTCTTCCTCTCCCAGGGCTCCCGGTATTAATGGCAGCGAATGCCGGCCATCTTCGGGAAGCGACTCGCCATTGAGGGTAACATTGGTCGAGCCGCAGGCGCTCTGCGACTCCAGGACGTCGAAGCGGACGGTCTAAGAGGGAGTTAATTTTACATGGCATCTTTGTCTACGACAATAAGAACGGCCTGATCAAAACATACGAGGTAAGTATTCCCAGTGATCAATGCAGACTGGGGAAGATCAACGGTGATGAACGCAGAAGGCGTGTTGTCTACTGACAAGTCAGCTACTGAAAAAAAACGCCTAGGTTGAGACAACATCAATCAAGTTCAAAACGACGGTCTTGAATTGAATGAGCTGAAGAGAAGCCCTCTTCTGTGGTCGTTTTTCTCACCTCGTGATGCTACAGCAGCAGCGCCCCTAACCAGCGCTGGTAGCAGCAAGAGACCGGCCTCGAAGAGGCCCCTCATTGTGTCACTATACAATTCGAGACCAGAGTGGCGTTGCAAAGAGAGAAGCAGAAATTTAGAAGCCTAGGATGGAGCATATGGGGAAATAAAATAAGAGATGACCAAGAAAGGGCAAAGCCAAGGATCGTTGGTCAGGGCTTTAGTTGAATGAAGAGAGACACAAAAGGAAAAGAGGAGCCCGCAATAAGAAGAAAACGGCTGCCTGGAAATAAGGGAGAGGAGGGGAAGTGAGGAAAGTGCAATCGGCGGTCGTCTTACTGGGGGAGAAGGTACGGCACGCCTTAGTTTCACAACATACGACCAAAATGAGACAAAAAGCACAGATATCCGGGAAAAGACAGGAAACAACAGGCGCAGTAGGAAATCCGACAAAAGGCCAGCAGGGAAGGCGCGTTCTCAGGAGAAGCAGGAGACGCAGGAGAAACAGGAAAAGGACGACGTAATGAGAAGGAAAATAAGCAGGCACACCATAGTCGGGGCAATCTTGGCCCATCCCAACTATGGCAAGAGCGATGTGCTGGGGTACAGAAGGGGGCCTGTGGACAAAAGAGGAAAGGGTAAAAGAGGGGCGCCTTTCCATCCCACCTTTCGCTATCATCCGCTATCGTTAGAATACTACGGCGTATACAGTGCAAGGCTGGCGTGCTTCCGGTCTGGCTCAAAGAAGGTTGCTCTGCATGTGCACCCTTCTGATCAATAAATGTCTTCAGCCCTCCGCTCAATCTTGAAAATAGTGAATTGCGTAGCCAGGCGGGCCAGCACGCCATGGCTAGGCTTGCGTAGGAAACACCAATAACACGTACTAGTTCAGTGCTTTTGGGGCGCATTAAATGGCTTACAGCGGGTATCAATGCGATAGGCATCCGTCATTGGCTTAAGGCTAAAGATCGTAGGAACAATGCAGGTTAAGGTCCACACACAAGTTGGGTGCCTTTCTGTACTATGGCAGCTGTTCCTGCTGGCATGGTCTCATAGAGCTTCTGCATCTGCACTTGTCGATTCAATGCTGCTGGTAGCGACTCTATAGTAAGTATACCTGCTGAGAATCTATATAATGCTGTAGACTCGAGAAAGGAGAGAGATCAAGAAGGAAAAGGTTGATATAAGGGTGCAATCATCTGGAAAGGCTCAAAATTGCAGAAATCAAAAACGAAATAATTAGCAAAACCTTTCCCCGTTCCGGCCAGACCGGTGTATGTTGCAATGAAAGATATCCTTGATTTTCCCGTGACCCAGTTGTTAAACGCCGTGTTGTGTTTTCCAGACCATATTGAAAAAAAAAAAAAAAAGAAATGGAACCTAAAAAGAGAAAGTAGCAAAAAGGCCCCTAGGCATGCATGGCACGCACGCCGGCCTCGCTTCCGCTGACGACGCTGCCCACCTCGGACCAGCTCGTCGGCGTCAGGACGCTCTCGCCGTCCTCGTCCTCGCTCAGGACGTCGTAGTACCGGCCCTCGGTCGCCGATGTCTGGGAGGCGGCGTCGTCCTGCGAGTGCGCGGCCGCGGTGGTGGTGGTCGCGGCCGTGCCCTCCTCGTCGTGCTCGCGCGGCTCGCCGCTCTCGACGACCGAGACGTCGTCGCCCCAGAACGTCGAGACGGACTCGACCGGCGTGAGCTGGCCGTCGCTGATAATCTCCGGCTCGGACATGGCGACGGAGCGCGCCGGGGTCACAGGCAGCGGGGAGTAGAAGCCCGTGGCGCTCGAGTTCTGCGCCCATGCCTGGATGGAGCTGAAGGCGTCGTGGGTGACGTCTTCGTCATTGTTGTTGCTGTTGGCGCCGTCGCGATCACCGTCGTGGTCGTCGTTGTTGCTGCCGGCAGTGATGTACTCGTGGTTCAGGGCCAGCGCGCGCTCCAGCAGTAGTGACGGCTCCACCTGCTCCGCGGCTGAGGCGGGGGCAGGGGCGGAGGCGGAGGCGGTCTCGCTGGTGGCATCAAAAAGCAGCTCGGCTGTAGGTGCTGCAGGCGCTGTTTCTCTGTCGTGCGGCAGGGTAGTTTCCGGGATTGCAGGGAGAGGATCAAACACGGTATCCATGTGGTTGGTGGGGCCGCTCGTGTCCGGCTCCGTGGCGTTATAGATGTCCGACAAGATCTCGTCCTTGTCGGGGGCCATGTAGGCCGTCTCCGAATCAAAGGCCGCCGCGCGGGTCCCGGACACCACCGACGCCGTCGGGTCGCTGATGGTAGACGAGCCCGCCGTGTGGTGCTCGTCCATCTCGATGCCGTACTCGTCGCCGAATGGGTTTGCGTACACAGACGCATTCAGCCCGCGGACGCCCCCAGCCCAGCGGCGACGGAGCAGTCCGCCGTTGAGTGGATCCTCCGGCTCCGTGTAGCCGACGTCGGCGCCCGTGTTCACGACATATGTGCCGCGGTCGGCGCTGTGGTCCGGGCGCATGAACTGGTCAAACGAGGTCTTGCTGCGCGGCTGGGACGGAGGTCCGCTGAGAGGCGGCAGCTGGATGCC
The DNA here is from genome assembly GCA_002917075.1 of Hawksworthiomyces lignivorus. NCBI lineage: Eukaryota > Fungi > Ascomycota > Sordariomycetes > Ophiostomatales > Ophiostomataceae > Hawksworthiomyces > Hawksworthiomyces lignivorus. The sequence continues at coordinate 451,197 of NTMA01000039.1, read as the reverse complement.
GGCCGCGGCTGCGGCGTCCCGGGTTGCCTGCTGCAGCGCCCGCTCTCTCTCTTCCTGCTTCTGCTTCTGCAGGTGCATGCGGTTCCAGTACAGCAGCTCTTCGCGCTGCCGGCGCCGAGACTCCTCGTCGGCAACCACACCTGGGTCACCACCATTCATGTGGCCGCCGCGTGATACCAAGAACCCCTCGGCGTCTTCAGGCCGGTTAAATACGGGCTCACGGTTCTGGCTGTTCGTCGTCCCATCCGGAGAAATGCCCTCGCCGAGAGACTGGAGGGCGATGGCAATGCGGCGGCGGAGGTCATCGGCCATGCGGCGGATTTCAGGCGACTCATAGACGGCAATGGCTGCCGCAACGGCCACTGATACGGCAATAATGCCCGCTGAAACAGCAACAGGGTTAATAGGAGGCATGTTTAGAAGTACAAAGACAACGCAGAAAACGAAAGTATAGCGGTAAGTGAGAAGATGAGCCTGCTCTTCGTAAAGGTGCTAAAAGAACGGCTCAATAAGCAAAAGTCTCCAGAATACTACCGGAGAACCAGGAAAGATAAAAAAATTAAGCGTAAGGAACCAGACAAATAAGCAAAAAAGAGAGAGGAAAACACGAGAGGTTCTGAGCAGCAGTCGAATGAATGCCGCGTACGCATTTTGAGCAGATGGAGGCAAACCACTTGAGGCAGCCTTCATTCCACACGCAAGCCTATTCGCCACAGGCGGCTCCCCTCTTAAAAGTCACACTGCCACTCTGTCACAAATACAGCACGTGCGGTAGCACCCAGCGGTCCCAATTGGGGATGTACTTGTGGCAGGCGGTGGGGTGGGCTCATGGACTTATCCAAGGGCGGAACTGGGACAGGGGTGGGTATGTAATGGATAGCGGATAAGGGATATCAGGGAATGGGGTCTTCTGATAAGATAGTGATTAATTGGGGGGTGGTGCGGGGCTGATCGGTATTCGGGGCATTTTATGGCAATAAGCATAGTAGTTATGCTACAATTTTTGGCGTTCTCTTACCTTTGGCAGCTAATGGGAAGGGCATTTTGCCGGCAGAATCGGATTGATGCAAAAAAAAGAGAGAGTGAAGAGCCAAAGGATCAAGCTGCACAGAGGCACCTCAGATATTAAAGAAGCAAAAGAGAGAGGCGAGCAATGCAGAGAAAGCGAAGAAGAGGAGGAAGGGAGACAAATGAGAGACGGTAAAGGCGGAAGGACGAAGAAAAATGAGGAAGGATGAGGGAAGATGAAAGAAGAAGCAAGAAGAAAAGCACAGAGGAAGAGAGAGAATGGGAGATGGGAGGTAGGAGAGTAGAAAAATAGAGAGTTAAAGCTGAAGAAGAGTGGGAATGAGGGAATGAAACCAGAGAAAAGTAGGGCGGGGAAAAGAGCTGAACGAGAAGAAAGCGAGAAGAAAGCGAGGGAAGAGACAAAGCAAAGCAGCCTTGTGGGCGGACTATTACGACAGCTCTGGAGTATAGCACCATTGCGCACCATTTTTGGCTCGATGGGCACATGTACTTACATACGCAACCCAGAAACAGGCACAACCTACGTACGCCCAGCACCTGTTGGTTGGGCAAAGAGAGGGGAGAACCCAGGGCGTTACGGGAGTAAATTGTTGGCATCCTCTGTCTATGATTAAAAAAAGAGGCTGCCTAGCAAGCCACAGCAAAAGAAAAATGGTAGTGCTCCATGCACAGGAACCGAATGCAAGGGCAGATTTGACAGGCTGGGATTGGGATTCAGCTTGATGGAGGACTTCTTCATTTCGCCATTACGTAGACTCTTCAGCCAGAAAGTGCTCGTACACGTATTTGCAGCTCTGATGGATTTGATGCAAGGTTGCCGTGCCGTTGCATTGCCGTGCTTATTCAGAGCACAGCACCGCTTTCTACTTTTTGGGCTTTGTTCGTCCTATCCGCTGCAGGCGGAACTGTGCAGGACGCATCAGATAAAGCAAGCCACAATCCCAGCGCCACCTACATAAAAATAAGCGGTCGTTTCTGTATGGATAATATGCAGTGTTTAAATCAAATCTAATCAGACGTACATTGTAAACAAAAGAAATATTTAAACCCAGAAACGCATCCTTGGCAATCATAAATAGCCAGAGCAGACACAGCCCGGAGAGAGCAGAAAAGCGAAAAGGAAAAACCGAGAAGATCATGTCTGCCTGTCTTCCTCTGCTGCCCTGTTGTCGTCTCCCGGCTGTTCCGCCCTGTTCCGTTCTTTCCTATCCCTTGCGGTTTCCGCTTTCACGTTTTTCTCTCCTCTCCGCCCATTACAGCTTCTCGATGATGGCGGCGGCGAACTCGTGGGTCTTGGCCTTGCCGCCCAGGTCGCCGGTCAGGGTCTTGCCCTCGGCCAGGGTGTCAAAGGCGGCCTTCTCGATGCGGGTGGCGTAGTCGCCGAGGCCCATGTGCCGCAGCATCATCATGGAGCTCAGCAGCAGGGCGGTGGGGTTGGCCAGGGCCTTGCCGGCGATGTCCGGGGCGGAGCCGTGGACGGCCTCGAAGATGGAGCACTCGTCGCCGATGTTGCCCGAGGGCGTCAGGCCCAGGCCGCCGATCAGGCCGGCGCACATGTCGGACAGGATGTCGCCGTACAGGTTGGGCATGACCAGGACCTTGTCGTTGTAGGGGGTGGGGTCGGTGACCATCTTGAGGCAGGTGTTGTCGAGCAGCTCGTCGTCGAACTCGATGCCCGGGAACTCCTTGGCCACCTGCTTGGCCACGTTGAGGAACAGGCCGTCGCTCATCTTCATGATGGTGGCCTTGTGCACGACGCGCACCTTGGTGCGGCCGATCTCCTCGGCCTGCTGGAACGCGAAGCGCAGCACGCGCTCGCTGGCCTCGCGCGTGATCAGCTTGATGCTCTGCACCACGCCGTCCACCACCACGTGCTCGATGCCCGAGTACTCGCCCTCGGTGTTCTCGCGGATCAGCACTGTGTCAACGCCGTCGTAGGGCGTCTTGAAGCCGGCGACTGACCGGCATGGCCGCAGGTTGGCGAACAGGTTGAAGGTTCTCCGCAGGGTCAGGTTGAGCGAGACGTGGCCCTTGCCGATGGGGGTCTGCAGAAAGAGGGGCACCCGAGCAATTAGCACGCCGATTTCCTCTCACGCCCCGCATCCGCTTCTCGTCTCTCTAGGCTCCGCCGAGCTGCCGCGGCAATCACCACTTACCGCAAGAGGGCCCTTCAGGGCGACCTTGTTCTTCCGGATGCTCTCAATGGCGGCATCCGGAATTGCCGTAACGCCGTCCTTCAGGATGGGGTTGACATCGACTGGCTCCCAAGTAATGGGGGTCTAGTTGAGATTAAGAAAAAAAGGTCAGAAAGCTGTTGACAGGTGGCGATCGATACAGAGTGAGTATCAGCAAAGCTTACCTTTGCGGCCTTGAAGATGTCCTTAACGGCATTGGAGATCTCGGGACCAATACCGTCACCCTCGATCAGGCTGACAGTGTACAGACCCTACCAAAAAAAATCATGTTAACCCAATCGGCTCCTATATGTGTGTATTTCTTCTCTCGGTCGGTTTTATTTTGATTTGTGCTGTCGAGGCCGTCCAATTGCGCCGTATCGCTCATGCGTGATTTTCGTTGTTTGCCCAGCTCCATCGCTATTATGGGCAAACCTCCTCCTCCCCCACCACAAGCGCAAGGCGCTATATTTTGTTGTCGGAATTGGAACGGGCCTCCGACGACAATGGATTATGAGGCGAAAAGCAGAATAGCAAGGCGATTTCTTACATCGGAATTCTTCTGGCCAGTGAACTTGGCGACGCGCTTGTCTGAGTAGAATCTCTGGTTCTAGAAGAGAGCAGATTAGTAAGACCTCCGATCTCCGCCAGCACGAGGATCTCTGCCTCTGCTTCCACGTTTGCTTGCAAGATGCTCCCCCGTTCCCCGATCTGCACCTACTTGCAGAGAGATTGTGAAAGCAGCGCGGGGAGCTGCACGGAAGCATTGGCGGCTGGCAGGGCCAGCAGCAGCTCGGATAGCAAACATGGTTGCGGTCGACGATAGGCAAGGGCAATAGATAAGGCTTTCGAGAGGGCAGCCTCAGCAATTGGAGAGCAAAGAAGAGGGAATCGAGAAAGTGGGCGGAATAGAGGAAGAAAAAAAAGGAATAAAAAGCAATTGGAAAACAGGGAGGACTTTTTTTCAGGTGGCCAAAACAAAAGAAAAAATGCAGCGAAGGAAAAAAAAATAGCTGCCGGGAAAACTAGACAATGGCTGGAGATAATCGAAATGCAGCCAATCCCTCTGTAATAAAGCACGTATTCACTCAATTTTGAGTGATAAATTTACATGTGGTTCTGGCGGCCAAACGCGGGCCAAAGGACAGCGAGCGAGCTCCACATTCAGCTGATGATTGGCTGTAGAAGGCCACTGGAGACCACTGAAGGTCGCTCATAGGAGGCGAAGACCCAGCAAAAATCGTAACTCCGTCGCACGAGACGCTCTGCCATTCGGAAGCCGGATCAGTGATGAAAGCAGTCGATCTTATCGATAAGATGGCCGATGTGGCATGCTTTCAGGTATGTGCATACATATGCTGTAATATCTGGTTTCAAGAATATATCTGTTAGATGCATGATCAGGCGGTGACCCACTAAAACAGAGAGCTAAGCCTATTACTCCATACTCTAAGGCTTAAGCATAGCACGAGTGCATCCACTGTAGAAGTGTGGCGCTGAGCGCTGTGGGAACCTGAAACGGCGGCCTACAAATTCGCCTATAGGGGGGAGAGCGAGAGCAACAGCAAGAGCGACGGCAACGGCAACGGCAAGAGCCACAGCAGCGCTACTGCCAAACAGGGAAGGGTCTCATCCACACATATCCATTCAAGCATCAACCACAAAACCAAAGCTCGACTGTCTCAGGTTACAACAACCAACGGACAACACAGCACCACTGCAAACAGAACTGCTATCATTCAAGAAGCAAAAGTGTCAATCGAGCCGTGTATGGGCATTCGATCTGGTTTGCCATCTCGATAGCTGTCTTCGTCGATGCTTCTGTCGCAATGGCCAACCTGGAACGATCGGTCCTAGACTTCTATCAGATCCAGACGCCATATCCGGAAGTATGGCCAACCGACAAGAACAACGACAGCGACGCATCCGACAATGAGTCCAACGAGAAGGACCGGGAGCGCAAGGCGAAGCTGAACCGGCGCAAGTCGCGCTACCAGGCCCTCGAGCGCGCCGCAACCCACCGGGCCAGCACCGTCGCAGGCGCAGACAAGGGCGTCCAGAGGGATGAGCCTGATCCCCTGGGCACCACCGACAGCGTCATTATTGCGCTGAAGCGAAATGGCCTCAAGAACATCCAGGACGATCCCAAACTCCGTATGTGTGGTGGCATGATCCATGATGCATTCTCCATATAATGAAAGTGATATAATGAAAGTGTCTACTGACAGGGCCTGGCCCTCTTTCCGCAGGCAACCGCTTTCTCCTCTCGTCCACCACCTTCTCGCCCGCCCTCTTTCTGTCCAAGGTCCACACCGAGGCAAATACCGAGTCTCTGCTGGCGGGCCTCGACGTGCTCTCCCGGTCCATCGACCAGAAGTCCGCCTCCCTCAAGGTGCTCGTCGAGTCCAACTTTGAGCGCTTCGTGCGCGCCAAAGCCACCATCGACAACGTCTACAAGGAGATGAAGTATCACGGAAGCGAACCGGCGGCAACGACGCGGCCCCGCGGTCATTCGCGGCATTCTAGCCGCAGCAACTTCCGGGCCAGCATGGCCGGCGGTGCCGGCGGTGGCAGCAACGGCTCGGCCCCCCTGGGTGGGCTGGGCAGCCCCGGGCTGGGCTCACCCCAAGTCGAGACGCGCAAGCGGAACGCTTTGGTCAAGGAGAGCGAGTACGGCGTGCTAGGCATCAAGCTGCCGCTGCTCGAAGTTTCAGCCAAGGCCGAGGACGTGTGGGGTCCGGCACTGGGCGGCCGCGAGAAGGAGGAGACCCTGCGCGTCGTGTCAGCCCAGCTGAGCCGCTTCCACGAGTACGTCGAGGCCAGCGCCTCAATCACCGAGAGCATCAAGCGCAACGACCACGAGACGCTCGTCGAGGAGTACCACCGTGCCCGCCGCTTCGCCGACGAGGCGCGCGCCGTCGTTCAGCAGCTGCAGAGTCAGCAGGCGCAGCAGAGCCAGAAGAGCCAGAGCCAGGGCAACGGCGCCGAGGGCGGCGATGGCGGCCCCCAGCCTTCCGACGAGCAGCTCTACCAGATCCTGCTCGCGGCGCGCATGTGGCACGACGTTGAGGAGCAGATCCAGGCGTACAAGCGCGACGTGTGGCGCAAGCTGACGTCTATGCACAACGTGGCCAAGGCCGACACGCTGCCCGGCCAGCCGCCGCGCGACCAGCATATGGAGCTGATCGGCCTGCTGCTGGAGCTCGGCGTCGAGGACAACCCCATCTGGGTGTGGCTGCTGAGCCGCTACGACTACCTCAAGGGCAAGATCCAGGCGTCGTGCGACCGCACCAAGGTCGAAATCGAGGTGCTGCGGCGCCGCCTCGCCGTCGCCGACAAGCCCGCCCCGCACGTCATCGCCACGCACCTCCGCTCCATCGGCCGCCAGACCATCGAGAGCAAGATCGGCACGCTCGACTCGCCCGACGTCATCGAGCTGTGGGACAAGGTCCACGGCTTCATGCTCAGCCTGCTGTCCGGCCAGGGCATCCTTGGCGAAGTCGTCGAGTTCTGGCAGACCGTCGAGGGCTTCGTCGGCGGCAAGACACAGAAGACGCTGCCGTCCGGCTACAGGAGCGAGTCCAAGGAGCACCACCGCTTGTCGCAGCAGGGCGCCGTAGACCTCCAGAAGGGCGCGCTGGAGCTGGTCGACCTGATTCGCGAGTACGTCTTTACCTTTTTCGCCGGCCCGCCGCCGGAAGACATCTCTCTGCTGTTCTCGCCCATTCCCGTCTCGCCGCGGACGCCCATGTCCACGACCTCGCTCAGCGGCGGCCTTTCAGCCGGCGGCTCGAACGGCCCCCTGTCGCCCAACTCGTTCCGCGACCCGCGCTTCAATCTGGACCCGAGGAACCCGCCGCCGCCGAGCCCGCGGCGCGGCGAGGCGTGGGAAAAGTTTGCCTTCTGGCCGCCGTGGTCCAACTCGGTCAGTGGCGTGCACTACCTGTCCAAGCTGCTGGCCTTGGTCGGCTCCGGCGCGTCGGAGATGGCGGGCATCGGCTCTGGCGTCGGCCGCGGGGCCGATGCGACCGAGATGGAGCGGCTGCGGACGCTCGTGGGTGCGGTGCGGGAGCGGTGCGTGGCGGCGCTGTGCGCGGCCTGGAACAAGGACGCTGAGAACGTCAAGTACGTGGAGGACTGGCATCGGGCCGCGGACCGGCGGGACGTCACCAAGATCCCCGCGACGTTCTCGGCGTTTGAGGGCGCCATCCTGTCGGGCATGCAGAAGATCCTGTACGTGTCCGAGGCCATGGGCAAGCCGGGCGCGGGCGACATCATCCCGCCGCCGCCGACGAAGCTGCTGCAGATGGTGCGCGCGCAGTACGTGACGACGCTCTACAAGGCGCTGAGCGGCATGGTGGAGAACGCCGAGCGGCCGGTCAGGACGACGGACGACGACTGGACGACGACGGACGCCGATGGCGCGGGCTATGTGGCGACGCCCTCGACCGCGCTGGCCATCTCGTCGGCGGTGACGGGCTCGCTGAACGACGGCCGCGCCTCTGTCATTCTCGACAACGGCGCATTCAATGCGGGCGACCGGGTGAGTTCTCGCGCATGCTTATCATCAAACGCCTGTATGACTAACAGTTTCCAACAGAACGTCCGCATGCTCTTGACCCTGAGCAACCTGCAGAGCCTGCGGGCCGAGGTGGTGCCGCGGCTCAACACGCAGTTCGAGAACGCCTTCTCGGTCAAGCTGACCGACGAGACCAAGACGATCCGCGACGTGCTGGGCCAGATCGACACGCGCCTGTTCCTGTCGTACACGCGGCCGTCGGTCGAGTCGCTGCGGCGCGTCGTGCGGGCGGGCGTGCTCGACGGCAGCACGTCGACGGCGCCGGCCGGCAGCAAGCCGCGCGAGGCCCGCCCCTACGTGTACGAGGCGCTGCTGCTGCTGGTGCTCGTGCACTCGCAGGTGTCGACGACGGCGGCGTCGCTGACGCAGCAGGTACTCTCGCACCTGCTGGAGCAGACATCGCGGGAGCTGCTGGACGCGCTGAAGCAGCAGCGGGCGTCGTCGTCGGCCGCCCGCTACGACCTGGCGGGCCTCATGCAGGCGACGCTGGACGTCGAGTTCATCGCGCAGACGCTGAGCCAGTATACGACGGAGCGCGCCAGCGAGCTGCAGGGCCAGATCTACCAGGAGCTGGACGCGCGCACCGACGACGACGCCCGGGCCCGCCTGCAGAGCGAGCTGCCCGAGATGCGCAACGTGCTGAAGCGCCTGCGCGAAGCGAGCAAGAACGAGTTTGCCTGCTTCCGGAAGCCCAAGCGGAGCGGCGGCGGCAGCGGCGGCGGCGGTGATCGGGGAAGCGACCGGGCCGGAGGAGCGGCCTCGCCCGCGCCGTCAGCTGGATCTGGGTCGGGCCAGGCCATGGCGATGTGATGCAAAAGAGAAGAGAAACAGAGAAGCAGCTGGTAGGAGAGATAGAGAAAGAGAATGGATGGATGGGGTATATATATATGCTCATACACGACATTGTCCATTAAAATTTCGGGTCGTATTGTTTGTTTCTTCAACACAAATACAGCGTGGTTGTTTCTGGTTTTCGCCATCAAAGGTCCGAGTCTTGTATTTTTAAATGTGGTGATGTTTCTTTTTTGGGCGGGAGTCGTTTCTCTAAGATTTCTCTAAGAAACTTTTCTTTGCAAAATCAAACCATAAACCGGATTCCCTTTTGCGAACGAGAGCCGCAGTCGCCCCGGACCCTTTTGTTCGTGTCAATCACTTCCCATCTCCGCGAGAGGGAGATCATCATATTATCTTTTTTTCTTTTGCTTGTCCTTCTGAACATAAATCCATGCCATACATACGTACATAACCTTAACCCTGACCTCCTTTTTTTGGCCCTTCCGTAGCTGTGCAAAACGCCAGCGCTCATTTCATAAAATACCATCACAATAAAACCGCAGACGACAAAAAGGACTGAAAAGAATAAAAAAGCAATAAGAACAAAAAACTGGTAAACCCTAGTAAGAGGGCTTTTTGCGCGAGTTCTCTAGCGAGAAGAAAAATCAAGTCTTTATCCCTCTGCGAACCTCTCTCACGCACCGATTTTTTTAAAAAAGGATTTTCTTCCTAGCAAGAACTCCCCGATGTAACTCCATAAAAGAAGAGAGGTAAAATTGAAGGAAGACGAAATAGAAGAAAGAGAAGATGGAAAACTCCGTTTAGTCGTCCACGCCCGAAAGATAAAAAGGATGTCAAATGTCCGCCGCGTTGATTGTGTATTTGTGTATTTGTGTATTTGTGTGTATAGTTTTGTTATTTCGTAATTCGATTCGATCATTAATAAAGAAGCAAAAGTGGAAAGATGAAAATCATTATTCGCGTGCCGGCAGCAGCAGAGAAGAGCAGAAGAGGAGCTCAAAGGACCGCGAGTCGGTCGGGGAAAAGACGGGATGCTCCTGCTTGGCGACGACCTCGTTGTCTGTCGTAGTGTTAGTAGAGTTGCACGAGATATCTACATCTTTTTTTTAGACAAAAAGAGGTTCGCAACTTACAGTTGAGCTTGATCTTGTCAAAGAACGAGCGGATGACGGGGTCCTTCTCCTCGGTGACGAGCATGCCGTCCTCGGGGCGGCAGGCGGTCTTGGGCAGGGCGCGGCGGATGCCGAGCAGCATGCGCAGCAGGTCGGCGATGACGTAGCCCTGCTGGGCAAAGTCCTGCGGGGTGCGCTCGAGGGGCCACATGGCGCGCAGGCTCTCCTGGTCCCAGGCCTTGAAGCCCCAGGTGGACTTCTCGACGCAGCTGAGCAGGATGAGCGTGGTGAAGTACATGGTGTAGTCGATCTTGATCTTGCTGTCCTGCAGCAGGCGCTGCATGGTGGTCAGCAGGCTGTGGCTGATGGCGGCGGCCTTGCGCTCGGCGCCGGCGGTCAGCTGCAGGCACAGCGTCGTGTACGTGTCCTGGTCGGCGTCGCCGCGGATATGCCACGCCTGCTGATGCTGGGAGTCCTTCTCGTCGGCGTCGGCCGACGGCTCGCCCGCCGCCGCCGGGTCCGGCTTGACGCGGATCTGCCACTGGCGCTCGCGGTCGAGGATCTCGACCAGCCCCCACAGCTCAATGGCCTTGCGCAGCAGCACGCTGTTGGTGTCCTGGGCGAGGCCGACGGCCGTCTCCAGCATGGTGCGCACAAACAGCGACGGCTCGCGCTGGATGAACTCGGGCAGCACGTTGCGCATGTAGTACTCCATCTTGAGCGGCACGTCGTCCTTGCCCGTGTCGACCATGACGATGTCGCCGTCCTTCCAGAGGTGCGCCGGCGCAGCCGACGGCGGCGGGGGAGCGGCGGTGGCGGTCACGTCACTGCTGTCCCCGACAGCGGCGCCGCCGCCGCCGCCGCTGTCGGCCGTCGTTGCCGACAAGGCAGCCGCATCTGCGGCGGCCGCATCGGCCTCGCTTCCTCTCGGGACGCCATCGGCAGTGGTGGTACCAGCACCAGCAGCAGCAGCAGCAGCAGCCGCTGCCGCTGCCGCTGCCGCCGCGGCTGCGGCTGCTGCGGCTGCTGCTACCGCTGCCGTGCCAGTATCGGCGCCGCCAGCGCCGCCGCCGTCGGTGGGGTCCTTGAGGCCGCCGCTGCTCTGAAAGACCTCGAGGGTGACGGCCAGGGCCGGGTTCTCGGGGAAATGGGTGGCCTCGATCATGAGGCCGCGGTTGACGACGTCGACGGACTCGCGCAGCTGGTTGGCGCGGTGCTGGGCCAGGACGACCTGGACGCCGGCGCAGAAGATGTCGAGCTGCTCGGTGAACTTTGTGCGGACGCAGCCGGAGCGCCAGACGCGGGGCGACAGGACCTTGCGGCACTGGTCGCAGGGGCTGCCCTTGGAGCACGTCTTGCGCAGGATGCGGCAGCGGATGCAGGCGCCGATGCGCCGCACCTCCTGGACCTCCTTGCGCCGGGTCGTGTTGAAGCGCGCGCGGCCCTGGCGCGGCTTGGCCTCGTTGGGGTTGTTGAGGTGGAAGCTGATGCGGCTGGGGTCGCCCGGGCTCGACGGCGGGTCCGACGACGGGAACACGGGCAGCACGTTCTCCGCCAGGTACGTGATCTCGCCCCAGGGCTGGCCGGACGCTGCGACGGCGTCGACCGCGGGCAGGATCGGCGACGGCATGGGCTCGTCCGCCATCAGCGCCGTCTCTGCTGCGCTGGCGCTGGCGCCGGCTCCGACCGGCACCGCGCCATTGGGCGAGGCGTCTGTAGCAGCCGGCTCTTCCGCCTTGACGTCTGCGGAGGCCAGCTCCGCTTCGACGGCGGCGGCGGCGGCGGCGGCGGCGGCGGCAGCGTCGGGCTGCGGCACCACCACCGTCGTCGCCCCCGTCGTCCCCGCCGCAGGCTCGTCGGAGCGCAGCTGGGGGTCGAGGAGCGAGGGGTTCAGCTGGGCCGTGGCGGCGGCCGCCATGGACAGGTTGGCCGCCTCGAGCCGCTTGATCTGCTCAAGAGTGATTGCGTCTTGGTCGTCTATGCAGAGACCGTACACGTCAGCAAGTGTGCCTTCTTGTTCTTGTTCTTCTTCTCGTGGTGCAGCCACCACCATCAGCGCATGGATTCGCTCTTCGGCCGCCATACCGTGCTGTTGCTCCTCGGCGATGCTGTGCACCAGCTGCTCCACCGAGTCGAACTGGGCCGCCGCGTCCGGCGTCATGTCAGCCGTCGGGGCAGAGCCTAGAAGCCCGCCTGCGTCCGCGGCTCCGCTCCCCCCCCCACCCGCAGCCCCTGCCCCACCTGCCCCTCCACCGGGAACGCGGTCGTCGTGCTTCTCGCTGAGGTCGATCTGCCGCGATACTTCGGCCAGGGTCTCGAGGGCGGTCCAGTCGCGCTGGATGGCGGCAGCGTGGACGGCAGACGAAGAGGGGGAGGACGAGGAGGCGGCGGCAGCGGCGGCGGCGGCGGCGGCGGCGACGGCAGCAGCAGCAGCAGCGGCGCTGGTGCCGGCGGTAAGGAGGTGGTGGTGGTGGGCGTGGGTGCGGCTCAGGCCGTGGCCGTTGTGCAGGCTGCCGCCGCCGTCAGTGGTGCTGCCATTGCTGGCCAGGTGGTGCGGCTGGCGCTGTCCGCCGAGGCGCTGCTGGCCTCGCACGGCGCCGCCGCGGGGTGCTGTGGCAGCCCCGCCGGCGGCGCCCGCAGAGACTGCAGCGGTGGCGGCGATGTGGTGGCTCAGGCCGTTGAGCGAGAGGCAGGCGTTGATGCGGTCAGCCTCGCTGATGGCAGGGCACTTCTTGGAGATATGGGTCATGAGGGACTCGGCCCGGCCCTTGGGGAACGACTCGCCGCATGCTTTGCATCGATGCGGATAGCGGTTGCTGTTGTCGGTCAGACGCGGTCCGCGTTCGAAGAATTGCAGGATGATGGGATTCGGCTTCCTTCCCATCGTGTTTGCTTTAGCGATGTCTGGTCCGTCGCGAGACGCTGCGAATTGGCAAGGTTTCCTATGTCCAGTGTATCCCACTTTTTTCTGCTTTGACGTCGCTGGCGGTGAAACGTCCTTTATTTTTTTTTGGTCGTCGTCTATTTTTTTCCTTTGGTGATGGGCGGTGATGGGCGGCGGTTTGGAATTTTAGGTGAAGGCGGGGAGGGCAGCAAAAAAAAAAAAATTATAATAATAAAAAAAATAGTAAAAATAATAAAAATAATAAAAATAATAAAAATAATAAAAAATAATACCAAAAAAAAACAAACAATTGGAAAAAATTGCATAAGACGAAAATGGCCAGACCCGAAAAAAATTCTGCCGCTTCCCGCCACCTCCCCGATAAGGACCTAACCAGAGCTGATAGCTATTTTTTGCAGCAAAGACAAGCCACAAACCAGAGGGGCCTCTAGTCGGTGTGCGGTGCTGGACCACAACATCCCGTCATGGCTAATGCAATTAGCCAATGCTAGCGCTGCTTTTTCTGCCGGACATATTACATAACTCGAAATGAGCAGCTAAGCTACAGATATAGGAGGAGAAACCCACTGAAATATAGTGGGATGGAGGGGAAAGAGGACAATACAGCCAGACACTGGAAGATGCACAGAAAGACAAGCATAGAGGCTCGTAGTAAGGCAAACAGCTAGGCACACCGAGAGACGCAGAGAGACGCAAACAGATGCAGAGGATGCAGAGGTACGCAGAGAACGCAGAGATACGCAGAGAACGCAGAGGAACGCAGCAGACAGAGACGAAGAAAGACACACAGAAGCATGCACAGACGCAAAGGACATCAAGACACAAGAGACGGGTGAGGCAGCAGGAATCAATGCTTGGGAGGACGAATCTATAACCTATAGCTCTTCTAATGTAGCTTTTGCTCCTCGTATGGAGGTCTGCGGAGGCTATATCTACCTGTATAATTGTTTTTGTGACTTGCTGCTGCAGCTCCTAGCAGACGGATTGGCCGTCTCCCGCCCTTCGCTTGGCAGCTTGCACGCTTATGGCTTCTTGTAGAGAATACCAGCAGCACCCTAGACGATTGTTAGAAAACATTCACGAGGATGGGGCAGAGTAAAAATGCAGGCAGAGCCTTACCTGGTGCTGCGGGAAGATCAGCGAGTTGGCAACCACCACGTTCTCAGGGCGCGAGGCCGCAAAAACGACCACCTCGGCAATGTCGTCGGGAGTCAATGGGTTGAAGCCGCTACAAGGAGAGAGTCAGAGTCAGCACGATGCGAGCTATTTGCGAGTTTAGAGAAGCAGAGAAGGGGGGGGGTCTTACGCGTAGACGGCATCAGCCTTGGTCTTGTCGCCGTAGAAGCGCACCACGGAGAACTCGGTCTCGACCTGGCCCGGGTCGATCTCGATGACGCGGACGCGCGTGGAGATGAGCTCCTTGCGCAGGCTCTCCGTGAAGCTGCGCACCGCGGCCTTGGTCGCGCAGTAGATGCTGCCGCCGGGGTAGGGGTCGAGACCGGCGATGCTGCCAATGTTGATAATGTCGCCGGCCCCGCCTTCGGAGCCGCGCTTGAGGAACACCGGCAGGATAGCCTGCGTCATGTTGATCAGGCCCGTCACGTTGGTCGCAAACATGACGTCGATGTCCTGCTCGGCAATCTCTGGCGCGCGGGCGACGCCCTTGACGAGGCCGCTGGGCGATCCATCAGCACGCGAATCGGACCAGAGAGACTGGGAGAGAGCGAGGGGTGGAGAGAGAGGAGGAGAGAGACAGAGAGAGAGAGAGAGAGCACGGGAACAGTACTTACGCATTGTTGACCAGCACGTCAATGTCGCGCCACTCCTCCGGCAGGTTGCTGACAAATGACCGAACCTCCTCGGGCTTGCTGACGTCGAGCTGCACGGGGAGCACCTTGACCTTGTCGCCGAGCTCCTTCGTCAGGTCCTCGGCGATCTGGCGCAGCGTGTCGATGCGGCGGGCGGTCAGGATCAGGCGGAGGCCGCCGGCGGGCGCAGCAGAGCGCGCAAACTCGAGCGCGCAGCTCTTGCCGATGCCAGAGGAGGCGCCAGTGATGACGACCGTCTTGCCCTGCAGGCGCTTGGCGGCAGCAGACATCGCGGAGCGGGTAGCGGTGACAGCGGAGGGGAGCGTGGTAGCAAAGAGAAACGGAGACTTCTGGAGCGGCTGGAGAGACCTGCTCGAGACCTGGCTGGACAAGAGGGGCGGGACGCGGGACCGGAGAGCAGCGCGGGCGGCCCAGGACAACATGCGGCGCGAATGCGGGGCAGCAGAGTAGTACGGAGGGTTGAAGCAGCGGATCGTCTCTTTGTTTGAAAGAGGCGCGGGAAAGCTGACAGAACGAGGCCAATGGGCAGAAACAAATAATATTATGCAAAGCCAAAAAAAGCTAAAAAAAAAAAAAAAGAGCAAAATGGCGTTCGGCTGTATTACGAGCAAAAGGGAACGGAAGACGAAAACCCCGCGGTGATGCAATTCGTCCCTGAGCTAGCCGCTGCTTTTATAATATCTTATTTCCTTCTTCCAAACCCGGGGAACCGCAAGGCCACATCGGCAAACACGAAAAAAACGCAGCTCGCCAGCTCCCAGCACGCCTTTATAGCGGCGAGAAGAGCCGATCTACCCCACAATAGCGGTTTTTCGTCATCGAAAACGGCGTCCAGGAGAGACACTAACCACAGGAGATAGCTGCCAACAAAAGCAAGGAAATGAGACCGGCGAGACGCTGATAACTGGTCAACCGCGGCCGAGTTTAGTCGCCGTCTGTCTATTCTGTAGCTTGACTTGATTCCCGACTTTGCCAAGGAAAAAGAAAAAGAAAGAAGCGGAAGGAAACAAATGAAAAAAAAAAAGGAAAAGAAAAGAAGACCGACGCGGAAGATTGAATTATCCCGTTCTCTGTGTGTCATCTCTCTGAGGTTCGTATTCTCTCAAGCTTCATTCTCCATATACCCTACACTCCTGCTCACATGTTTCGCTGTCTTTTGCACTGCGGCAATGTAGTTGAGCGCTCCGTATAGATACAAAGGAGCAAGACTGGAGGTACGTTCGGCGCAGAAGGCAGCTTGAGAAACCAAATCATGCGCAGTCGTGTACGTTTTCAGAATTTCCAGTTCTAGTACCTGTTATCCGTAGAGGTTTGTCTGACGAATAGCAACCAAGCCTCGGAGCTTTATATCACGAAACGTAGCCAGAATCAGAACGTTCTGACAACCTCCTTCAAGGCTCTAGGGTCACCCATTTCAGATTCGTAACAATGATCCTTTTTTATACAACAAATGGAATTTCAGGGTTTGTCATTATTGCGAGCAGGTCGTAAATGGCCATAATGAGGTTTGCAGATCTTGGAGGCTCTCCAATTCTCGAGAATCTAGAGTACTCGTGTGTCAACTAACGAGAGCCCGTGTCATATCTGATGCTCAGGAAACTGGTAGGAACAGTAAAAAGGCACTATGTGGTAAGCATATGCTGAAGCGGATGGTCCGAAGATGCACATAAACTTCAAAGTTAAACGACGACGGAGACCTTGCTCTTGGATTAAGCACAAAATAGCCATATTATTAAAACTGAGAATGGGACCTACAGAGAGGCAGAAGCATTCACCATTCTAATCGTTTGAATGTTGACAATGAGACGTTTCAGTTTAAAAAACGCCAAAATCATAGACGCAGTATATGGGTAGAGTAACTTTACTGGAAGCGAAAGAATACAAGAGATTTCATTGCCTTGCCAAACATGCCAGATATATTCTTCTGGTTTTGCCAACTTATATGTCTTACAATTTCAATCTCGATTTATGTACTGGGAAAAGGGAAAGGGGAGAATGCCAATTTTTTTAATAGAATGGAGCGATTCCTTTATTTATTCAAGAAAGGAGGTAGTTTCTTATTTCGTTCGTGTTCCCTTGGACGCAATACCCAAATCAATTAGCGAAAAGCTCTCTGTTTGTCCAATAAGCACAATTTTGGTAGCCTAATTCTTCTTTCCTATATCTCGCAAGCTGAAATGGCAATCGACAGATTTATATAGGGTCCAGAAAATAAAATTCATATTTGTCCTATTCCGGCTTTGTGATTGAGTCTCATGGAACAATTTCATGGCATCAGAGTGTATCGAATCTGATGAGAAGCACAGTGGCGTGGCATCTTTTAGCATCAACATTGTTCATGCCCGGTTCTCTACATTTGAAAGCCAGCTGTTTTTCTTTTATTAAAAGTACGAAAAGTGAGAAAATAATTGATCGAGAGCACACCGGCTTGATATAATGCTTCTGCCATGATACTAAGCTTCCATGTTCTCAACAACGGACTAGCCGCAGCGTGCTGGGAAAGGTTCTCAGCAGCTAATTCTAATGCAATATACAAAGAAACATTTTGTCACACAGCAGAATATATACTCTGAGCTTTCTTTTGTTCAATTAATAAATTTCTCAATTTCAATCTGCATATTTATTGCAGCTGAGCTGTTTATTTTCTATGTCATTTTGAAGGAAATAAATGTCAATATGCTTGTTTGTGTAAACTTTACATCATGTTTTTTTTTTCATTTCATATACCTATAGGTTTTATAAAAAAAAAAAAAAAATTGATACCATGTCTAAGAAATTTCACAGAAAAAGCCCCTATTCAGCCAAAGACTAGTTGAAAAGTAAACAAACTCACGTTTCCTATGAGACATGAAGACTCGACAGCCAGCTCTAAGCGCTAACGCAATAATGCTTTTCTCTCTATAATAGAACGAAAAAGAACAGATTGAGGATTATTGAGGAAGACAAAAAACGGTGACCCAGAACAGCATCCGTTTTGCGCTCTATCTTATCACTGGTCATCATTCTTCATCTATCTTCATCTACTCGGATTCGTCTACGCTCTCTCAAGGCACTTGCCAACTGGCAAAGGGAGATAGGCATGAGTTTTTCGGTCAATATGGGTCCGAAAGGTGAGACTTAGATGCAGTCAAACTTGCCAGGAAAGATGTGATATGTAGAGGCCAGTGCGGTGTGAGAGGTGCAGGGTGAGCCTCTGTCGCTATCGCTCTTCCCTTCTTCTCGGCTTCGATCAAGAAAAACTACAGCCTGCTTGTGTTTCAGATTTATCGAGTATGCAAGAATTTGGGATGGGAAGAGGAAGGCAGAAGCCGCCGAAATCTGACGGCAAGGCGGCTGAGGCGGGCAAGACCGCTAGCAGTGATGGCCTCTCCGCAGCCGGCGCATTTGCAGAGAGCAGCGGGGATCAGACCATCCACTGCTGTCGTTCTCGGTCAGATGCCATCACGAGCGCTGCAAACCCGAGACCACTAGGCAAGTCCGGACAAACAATATTGGCGATGATATATGGTCGATAACTCTGGTTCTAGACCCAGTGTTTCTCAATCAGCATGGCGTCTTGTTCTATGGTTGGTCTGCTTCCACCTCAGCTTGCAGATGACGACATGCAGATGGCCGATTTGAGCGTAGGTAGCTTTCTCTCTTGAGCGATGCCACCCACCCAATGCGAGCTCTTAAGCTTGAAACAAGTTGTTTCATGTTTCAAGAAGAGCAGAATTTTTTTTGTTCTGCCTTTCCTCAACTGGAAAGGATCTAGAAGGAATGGTTGCACCACATCTGCTCTTGCAGAACTTACCAACCAGGTGTTTCCTTTGTTTGGAACCAAGCACGCATCGTCTACTCCGCACCCAGACTCTGTTTGGCCGTCACGCAAGTCGCCGCAAGGGCCACCTATAAGAAGGCTTCAAGCACGCTTGCTCTCCTTTCAAAATTCTCTTTTCCGGGTCCGAGCTCTTCATTTTTTTTTTTCAGGTGTGGCTTTGCCGCTGGAGTACACATCCTCTTGTGGGGATGCTGCTGCATGGCGCTTCTCTCTTTGCTCTTCCTGGTCTGTCAACACAAAGGCAATACTATTGACACCCCGTGCTGCATGTTGGCTGCATCAAGTCCCCACGCTTAAGTGAAGCTTTTAACTATTTTTCTGTGGTTTTGCAGTGTGCTTCGTGTTTCACATTTCGGCGTTGGTTGGAATCTTTCTCCAGAAGAACATGTACGAGTACGACCTGGATGGCTCGAAGGTTGCAGAAGCATTTTTTTCTGCCTTGTACTCAGCGCATTTTGATTTTCTTGACTAGGCATTACACGTGTTACTAAAATATTGCAGCCGTCTTAGTACAAGTATGAATCAGTGCAGAAAAGGATATTCTGTAAGACTTATTCTACGCAGCAATTAAGACTATTTGAGAGACAAGGGAACTCTATCATTGAATTGGGGCAAGTGTGTATGTGGTATTTGACAACTTAAAGTGAGTCTAGTGCTGAACTCCGAGGAAAACATCATGGCTGATCAGCCCAAAAAAGGAAAAAGATAAAAGAATAGAAGAAAGAGGGAAGAAGAAAATCAAAGCTAGACAAGAAAACTCTGCAAGCATGTGGCTGGCAGTTCTTAAGATGGCCTTTTAAGAGGAGCCACTATTGTCCCAAACGGGAGACATATGTGGTTGTCAAGAGGGCAAAACGCGAACCCTTGATACGAGGCTGGTCTGTCTCTTCAGCAAGTATGTACTGTAGGACGCCCATGGACATGTGTGAGATAAGATGCGGAAAAGATACAAACGCTTGGACAGAGCCAAAGGAAAAGTGACTACCGGCAGTTTGGAGTGGCTGGTCTGGACAGGTCAAGGATGGGCACAAGGATTGAACGGGCAGGTGGGGCCGGCCGTGAGGAAGACCCCTGCCCTGGCCCGTCTGCGACCAGTACGTGTACTAGTACGTACTAAGCCTACTACTCCGCAGTGTTATCTTTTACAACTACATATGTACATACAGTAGGTACTCGTATTATGTACTCCTCCCTCGCTTTTCTTTTTTTAGCGCTGTTTGTTTCTTCGTCTCCCAAAACTACCCCAGAAAACTTTATTTCTTGGTACAAGTCGTGCTTGTACCGCGTCTTTCTGCTTCACCTTTCTGGCCTATACAAGTCCGCCAGCCACGTACGCCAGCGTCCGTGCCCTTCCTTCGCTCTGTCGTCCTAGCCAATGTATGGTGTATGTCTTGTTGGCTCTTGGTCATTCTCCAAGAAAATAATCTGGTAGCTGCTTGGCGCTGGTAGCCGCATGGTTGTACCACTGCTGTCTTGTTTCATGGTGTATACTTTCTTGGTTGAAAATCCTGAAACAAGCTGCCCGGCGCTCGAGCTTCTCGCCTTTTCGTTTTTTTTTATCAGTTGGACGTTCTGCTTCCATGCTTATTCCTTCTTTGTTCGATGGCTAGACAAGATGGATTTTTTTTTATTCTATACAAAAGTATCAAGACGATTGTACCGACGTGTAGAGGCACGCAGACGTACACCCATACACGAATGAGGTCGAGAGTGGTCATCTTGAACGAGCGACAGCACACCAACTCCTGGCCACCCGTAATCTACTTACTCCCTTCTTCCCGAAAACCACAAAGTGCCGAGCAGAAATAAAAGTCATATAGAGAGAGAGGCATTTTCATCCCGCTGGTTGTGATGGTGGTGTCGGTGGGGATGGTGGTGGAGACTTGTAAGAGGTCAATTGGAGAGCGAGAGCGAGACATACCGCCTGTGCCACATGGGAGGCCTATATTGCACATGGCCTGCAGACCTTCTCGAAGTTTGCTTTTTGAAACGAACGACTGTGAAAAACTCTTCATCTTCCCCGCATTCGTGAACATATTGCGGAGAGGACAAAGGGGACCACTGACCAGGAGGGGTGGTGCCGGAAACGATGCGTAGAGAGGAGAAGAACCGGGCCGTCTGCCCAAATGAAGCGACGAAGAATAAAAAATGGACTTTTAAAAGCCCACAACTAAGAAGAGGGGATCTATGAAAAAAAGAAAAAAGAAAGGCCGAGAAAATATAGACAATCTCAGGAGACGCCGAAGTAGCACGATTCCTCCTATGCCTGAGCGTGTTCATTTTGCGCGTCCACATTTGTCCGACAGAGCCTTTTTTGTTCTTGGTGCCGACGTTTCCTTTCTTCCTTCTTCATGCCAAGTGAATGACAACCAGATAGTGTCATTCCATAATATCTATTGAGAAGCGCTGGCCAGAGAGCCGAGCAGGATAGATGCAGACTACGCTGCCGGATTTTGTTTCATCCCATGCACACTACAAAGCATCCGATACACTCGAGACGATAGATCCGATGAAAGAATGCCGCATCATAGTGTTCTGTTTGAAGCTGCTGCTTACCATTTTTGGTTCTTTTCTTCGTTGTCATGTCCCAGTCATGGAGGTGCGATCTCATTTACGTAGGCAATATGTAGAGAAGGAAAATGAAGGCGTATTCTAAAGCTCCTGCCTCAAAATAGATCAAAGGCATGATGGTATTATGGAACTAGAAGACCTTATAAAACCATAAGGAGCTTTAAGATAGATACTAAAGAAGCCCCTCGCTAGTAATCTCACTCATTACTCATTTCGGGTATTTCCTTTTTATTTTGGTTGCTTTCCGCATCTAAAACCACTCGTTTTATTGCATCTCAAGGAAGTGTCCAAGAACAAATAGAACATGAAAAGAAACATTAACGACGTATACCTTGGACATTTAGAAACTGAAACGTGTTTTCGACCATATTTACCTAATTCCTTTTGTTATGGTTCTCCAATTGTATCATTAAATAAACAAACCAAAAAAAATCCCATACTCTCCGCCGGTACATAGATTCGTTCCCAGTCCAGATGCGCTTTTAGAACGTAATTTTGGAACAAAACAGCCAATTTAAAGGCTTAAAGCACAAGAAAGCTAATTTCAAAAAAAGAAGAAAAAAGAAGAAAAAAGAAAAAAAGAAAAAGAAAAGGGAAGAGAAGAAAAAAATCCGAGCCGATACGCCTGGATCGCGGCATTACCCCCATATTTTATCTCAGGTTTAAAAAAAGGAAATAAGAGCCTAGAAACAGTGAAGCGAGCGAAGGACGGAATTAAAAAGATAAAGTTCAAAAAGATAAATAATTTTGAGAAGAAAAGGTAAAGGAAACGATTGGTCGTGAGAACAAAAAGACTTTGAATCATAAGCTGCGTGCTGGAAAGAGTGAATCTTGCTGTTGTCATAAATCTAGTGAACGAATGAAAATGCGCCCGCTGCGTTATTGTTCATCATACTGTAATCCATGGGTATCATGTTTTCGTGAACGTTGTGGTGATAAGGTGCCCCGACGGCTGCAGCTGCAGCTGCCGCTGCCGCTGCCGCTGCTGCAAACTCTTCTTCTTCAACTTGTCCCCAATACATGCCATCGAGATCCCACAATCCCTGCTGATCCAGCATGCTGAGCATGCCGACTTCGGACTCAAAGCCGATAGGAGACATGTGGAACTCTGATTCGCTGGTTGTCGAACCCGCAGAAATAGCAGTGCTCAGCATAAGACCATGAGACTGATCGCTTAAAGCGTGCTGGTGGTGGTGGATTGAATTAGCATCGTGGGGATGGACGTGATGCTTAGCAAGCACCGGGGCAGGATGCTGTTGCATAAAGCCCGGCTGGCGTGACGCTTCGTACATGCGCCAAACAACCTCGCGGCTGCGGCGAGCAGCCAGAGACCACTCTTCCATCGCCTCCAGCATAGATAAAACAGTTTCGATCTGTTTGTGCCACTCGGCCACTCGTGGACTCGACCACTGCCAAAATATGGAGACCAGAGGCACCATTGCGGCTTGGTAGACGAACCAAACCGCATTCCACCCAGACATCTGGTTGCGGGACCACTCACGAGCAATGTCTTCGATGGTCTGCTTTGCTAGCTCACGGCACGTCTCTACTGCCGCTACTTCGGATTCCGGAGCATGCGTCTGTCCGCTCGATGCCAGTCCAAGAAGCACGGGGCGGTGAAGCAGCATTCGCAAATTCTGGTAGCGCCATTTCATGATGCACCGTGCAATGTACAGAGGTTCCGCACAAGGGTCAGTCGTGCGCAGCAGCCAAGGGAGACCCTGGTACCAACCCATAAGTTGCGCATCAAGGCCACACCGATCTTCTGGGCGAAGGAGAGGAGAAATAGCGAGCATATCCTGAATCTGAGTAGCGATTTTGCAAAATTTGATGTTCTCAATGAGCGGCAGAATGCCAGCGTGCTGAGTGGAATCGCGGCCAGCCGCAATGCCAAACTCGGGTGACTGGATGTTGATGGCTGGACCCCAGCGGCCAAAGGACGGCCGGCCCATTGTCGTGGTGGCCCAAGTGTCAAGGCAGAAGAGACTCCACCACGTCCGCCGGCGTGTCTCTGCAGCTGCAACATCTGAGTTGCCGCCGTGCGCCAAACTCTCACGGTGCAGGCCAAGGGCACTTGCCATACGAATAGCCGCGCCTAGGACAGCATTTGCCATGTTGGGTCGGTTAATGTAATGAAGGTAGTAGCCGCCCATAATAGCCAAAGCCTGTACGGTCTCGATGTGGCTGCTCCCAAAAGCGTCCATAGGGAGGTGCTCCATAGCACGATTGTAGTAGTTGAAGTGATTTGTATCTTCGGACTTGGTACCAGCTACGCTGCCCATGGCAAAGACCATGTTCAATAGAGCCAACCAAGGAGCGTCGGAACGCTGACCTTCAAGGTAATCGGCACGGAAAGCAGTTTCATCTAACATGGGAATAAAGGCGTGGATGCGTTTGAAATAAGCATCAATTAATGTCTGCCCTTTCCACGACCACGGGACGCGCTGGGGCTCTTTGCGTGTGGAAGCAACAGCTGTGCTGCCGGAGTTAGATGAGGCTGCCTGTGTTGGCTGGGTCTGCTGCTGCTTGATTGTCGACATGTTGTGCGACATCTCAACGCCGTCGCGGATGGGTGCAGATGCAAGGTAGTTGTGAAGAGCAGGTTGAACTTTCAGCATCACCATAAGAGCCGCTTTGATAGAAGAAGCTCCCAAGTAGGATGTCTGGCGGTCAACCGCCAGAGATAGAGCATTAACATCGTCAGCCTCGGCAGGGATAGGGTCCCGCCCGCGACGCTCTTCATCCCATTCTGTGTCTCTTGTGGGAATCTGCTCAAGGCTGGACAATGTTTGCTCAGATTTAAGGCACATGGGAGACTGAAGGTCGTCACCCATAGGAGACGTGTTGAGGGGAGGTGAAGGAAGAGCAGACACATTAGGATCAGCTGGACGATCCAGAAGAGTAAGAAGTTCCTGGCGTGAGAGAGGCAAGAGTGTCTGGACCTCTTGGTTGGGATAGAGACGCTTCAAGATGGAGCGGCATTCTTCCAGAGACTTAGAGAGAGCTTCCAGCGTCTTCCGTGAAGGGATGACGCGTTGGCGATGCTTATCATAAAAGCACCGCTTTGGGGCACGACTGGAGAGACATTGGCCACAAGGCTGCTGACCATCGCAGCGGCTGTTTACGATCTGTTAGAAGAACAGTGTTTACCTCAAACGTATTGCCTGTAGCATCACTAGGTGTCAACATACATTTTGCGGCGCTTACATTCAGCG
The DNA here is from genome assembly GCA_002917075.1 of Hawksworthiomyces lignivorus. Taxonomy (NCBI): domain Eukaryota; kingdom Fungi; phylum Ascomycota; class Sordariomycetes; order Ophiostomatales; family Ophiostomataceae; genus Hawksworthiomyces; species Hawksworthiomyces lignivorus. The sequence goes on along the minus strand of NTMA01000039.1, from coordinate 427,168 downwards.
CAGGCATGAGGTGTTGTTACTCTCTTGGCAGTACCATTTCCATTTGGTTTAGCACCATCCTGAGAGTCTGTCGACTGCTTCCGAGGTGTGACGCCTTGAAATGTGTGGAACATGCCAGCCTGTGTAGGCACAGGTATGGTTGGAGCCATGTTGATATCGGGTGGAAAGAAGCTGTGGAGCACTGAACAAGACGAAAGAGAAAAGTGCGGAAGAGGGAACCAAAATATATATAAAAGTAGAGACAAGATTAAACTAGATATGTGAAGAACGAAGACTGGAGTGCTGAGGTGTTTGTCGTGTCGGGATAGCGGGGGTAGGAAGAGAAAGAGGAAGATGGAGAACTTTATATATCTACATTGACGTGCAGTTGGAGATGGGGGAAAAGCTGGGGAAGAGGTAGAGGGATATAAAGATGAGTGTGCGAGTGTGAGTGGGGAGAGGGAAGGGGGTGGGTATCTGTCAGAAATGAATGAGATTCTGAGAGAACAAGAAATAATTACGAAGAAGAAAAATTAAGAAATCAGAAACTAAAAGGAATTGAGAAAGGTATAAGAGAGTCGCCCAGCGGAAAAGACGGACGATATAGATGTGGAGAAAGTTGCTAGAGAGGGTGCTCGACTCGAGCAGAAGACAAGAAGAAAGGTAGATGGTGGACAAGGGACAGGCGACAAGGGGCCAGGGACTAGGAGCAAGGGGTAATGGGATATTATTTGGGGAAGTGGGAAGAGATGGAATAAGTTGACTAGCAAAGATTGGAGAGAAAGCGGGCAGATATTCAAGCAGTGGATGGTATAGTCGGATAGTGCCCAAAGTGCTAAGGTTGATATAACGTAGAAAAAAGTTGGGGATAGATGAGAGGGACGATGTAAGTGAGAAGCTATAGGAGGGTGGGAAGGGGAAAAGATCAACTGGCTAGAGGGAGTACAACGAGAGAGTGTACTCGAAAGAGCACAGAAGAGATGGCATTAGCGTGAAATCTCTGGTAATTTTTTTTTTTTTTTTTTTTTTTGCTTGGTCTCTCTCTCTTCTTTCAATGCCGTGTGGTGTATAGGCATGTGAGCGAGCGTGGATTGTGCATATATGGAGCTGTATATAGCATATAGGTGCACACAGGTAAAGCTCATAAGACACACATGCGTGGTGCATACAAGGAATCGTAAGACAGTGAGAGACATGACTGAGAGGCGAGAGGGCCACTGGCAGAGAAATTGTGTACCTTGCTGTGATGTATATTGCGATATGGGGCATACGAAGACGGGTAGGTATTGCTATAGTAGCAAAAGGGACGAGGGGACAAGAGTGCTTGAGCGTGCACGGATAGCCGTGGAGAGAAAGAGGCAAGAAAAGGACACAATGAGGGGGGGGGGGTGTGGATGCGCTTGTGTCTGCTGTGGGTGATACTACTTTTCTGATATAATTATTCGCCGTGATATAGCTTGCTTGGGAAAAGCTGCTGACAGGACCAGCCACGAGGACACGGCGGACGGGTTGGACCAGTAGCATTGGCCGCGAGTGTGGGTGAGTGCCAGGCACGGCTTTCTGGGGTATGCGTACACCCGTTTTCAGCGTGTCCTAGATTTATTTAGCTCGTCGCCTTTGTCGCACCACCTGGGAAAATTGAAGCTGACGATGGCATTTGAAAATATATTTATTAAACCCGCACCAGATACAAAGCCTCCTTGACGGCGTAAATTAATACCGGTCCGGACCAACATTCGGGGACAGTATGTTGGAAAGAACAAATGCACTTGCTGCGAGACTGTAGCAAGAAAAAGGAAGAAACAATAGAGAAGCAGTATAATTTTTTAATCGAGAGAAGCGATGGACGTTGTTTCAGGCTTCGGAAGTCTGTCTGCGAAAGGAAAGAAAGAAGCAGCGCACAAGCGCTTAGGCATGCAGAAACCATTTAGAGTGACATGCGCGGAGTACCGGCGAACAGGACCCTGATCGCTATAGGGTCCAGGTGGCGTCGAGTCGAAAGCCGGCCTGTCCATGATTGAGCGTTCGCAAGCATACTTGTGTAAACCGCTTCTGCGTCCTTAAGAAAAATGAGTGTCCTACAGCCAGCCCTTCGCCACCGATGGTTCTGGTACCTGATAGCTTCTTTTTACCCGGTGAACAGAAAAAAAAATAACGAAAAAGAGGAAAGAGAAGCCCGGACACGCTAGCGTCTCAGATTGTCTCTTAAGAGGACGTGCAAACTGCAAGAGTGGGTGAACTTCGCGGTGACAGCTACTACTGCTGCAGCTGCAGCTACTTCTTTTTTTGGTCCCTGGGGTCTTTGATCTTTCTGTTCATCTGCAGGAATGCTTTGCTCTCGTTTGTTGGCTGGATCCATGCTCTTGCCAACTCTGGAAGGAGGAGGGGAAGGAGGACAAAAGAAGGTTTTCTGGGGTTACATCGCTAAGGTGACTAGCGTGACAGGCCACGCAGTACCGTTGCGGAGATCGAGGTGAATCTCCCGCTGAAAAGCCTCCAGCTTAAAACGGTGGGATTGAAAACGGCAGTCCCCGCAGAAAATGGCGTTACGAGAAGGAGTACAGGCCAAAAACGGTCACTGAGACGACATAGGCCAAGGCTTGGTTTTGCATTCACACGTAGGACTACGTCTGGTACGCCGGACAAAAGACTTCCTCAAAACGTAGTCATAGATTTGCAATGATGATCATCCTCCCAGACGATCACGGTCATTTCGATGAAGAAAAACGGGAAATGACGAAAGGGGAAAAAAAAAGGAGCAGGACACTAGTATACTACTAACCTTACTAGAAATAGAGAAAAAGAAACGCGTTGTAAGACATTTGAAAAAAAAGAGTCACAGACAAAGAGGCACGGCAAGGCCCTTGAACTCACTTACAAGATGTACCGCATTGCGTTTCATTTGCTCGTTTGTCGCCAGTATATGGATACTTGGCAGTGAAGTGAAATGCAAAAAACCGGCAGTACATCTCCGAGCTTTCGTGTATGGCGATTAAGTCGCTCCGTATATCTGGTCTCATCTAAGTCAGCTCCGAGATGCATCTCTTCACGCTGCCGACAGCATGACGACAGCTAGGGCCTGTAATACTGTATTTCCGTTATTGTTTCTCTGCTTTTGAAGCTGTTGGTTTGCTGTCATGTGAGAGAAGGCTTGGGGGCTATCGAGGAAGAGGCCATTTCTGCGGCCACCTTCTCTTTAGCACAAATTCTGTAATCTCGCGTCCGAATTTCTGGAGGTTCTCCGTTATAATCGGCCTTTTGCGCCTCGTTCCTATGCCCGTGGGGGAGGTTTTGTACTCGTTCGTAGTATTTGCGCGGCACGCGTTGGGGAAAAGGAAAGGGCCGCAAGCATCCCTGCCACGGAAAAACGAGATGAAGGGACCTGTCGTCATCAATGAAATAATTGTAGTCTTCCTTGAACAAAAACACCTTCGACGCATTTTTGTGTCACAATTTCTGGATTGCAAATGCTTGTTGAGTTGTAGCGATACGGTACTATCTCGACGTCTTGATGCTCGGTTGAGTTCATCGAACGCCGTCTGGCCCGTTGCGCGTCACAGCGGCAAGCTCCTTGTGCCTCAAAAGTACAATTTTCTCATGTGGTTTAATCTACACTAGCTCTGATTTCCATTTATCTTTGCACGAACCAAAATATGACTGCTCTGCGATTTGCCTGCGAGTCCTTGCCAAGGGCCCTTTCTAGACTTCTACATTGCCCATTTCATCCCAGGCTTTCAATCTCTCTACTTTTTCTGTTTAGTCGTCACATATCTATCACCTTATGAAGCGACTCCGTTTGTATCTTACATACTATTGTGACTTCCAAGTCTATCAATCTGTGTACCAACGAAGGGTCTGGATGCTCTCAACACGTCGTCTCCGAAAACGAATCAGAGTCTTCGGAATTCCAGTCAGCTCCGATAAAATAGGCCAAGAACAGAAAAAGTGATAGGAAAGTACGCGAAGAAATTCTTCCTCTAACCACAAACGTCGGCTGCGTTTCCCTCGTCGTTCTTGTCAGAGCTACAGCGTTAGTGATCTAGTAACCGCATTTGCCTTCAACATTATACCCACCATGTTTCTGCCTAGCACTTAAGCTCGGGCGGAAAGGAAAGCAATGAAAAAGTAATTGGATGCTTATCTTCTGCCCCTCCAGCCTCTTGTGTCGAGAGATCTCCTTGTCATCGTGCCATGAGATGTGTGTCTGCTGCAAGGAACTAAATCCCTCTTTCTTTCTTTCTCTATGAAAAAGGCGCACTAGCAAGCCGTCGGTAAACTTCTCTTCCGGATCTCAGACCTGCTGCATGTTGTTTCTAAATAGATGACCGCATGAGCCATTTTCGTTCTTTTGCATCTTTTGATATAGACAATACCGCCTACAGTGACATGCTTGCCGAAGCTGACATATTTGTCGTCAAAAAAAAAAAAAAAATCTAGCAAGAGTGAAGGCGTCCTTTCCGTGACCACAAGAGCTTGCACAAAACCGAGGGTCAGAGCTCCAGCCCTCATCTAGCTGAATATGACAAGCTTGCCACCATAATTATTATTACAAGCTCAGAAAAGGGCAATTTAATGAGAAGACCTCATGTGATTTAGGATGGAATTGTATGGATATTGTCACATTCCTCGCTCTAGCATGGCTAGCAGTAAACGCGGCTCTGAATATATCTGCAGAGTCCTTTAATGATGGCAAGGTACAAAGATTCCTCATATGCCAGCTATTCTGATGAAGTGCGGCTCATCAATTTACTTCTGAGTCTGATTATCTATTGCAATCCACCAAAAATATGGGGGATAAAATTGTTAATAGGTGACTTGTTTAGTATGTCTCTTCTGTCACTCGTCCCTTTGAGCTTGGCCGCCTCTGAGCTATTCCTCGTTATCTTATTTCCCCTCTGCCATTCAGATAGCATGGCACACGCGTTACATGAGTTCTCTCTATGTCTCGTAAGATGCTCTCCACTGCCTTATTAGTAGCGTGGATTTCTTATATTCCCACCTTCTCGGCCCATTGTTGTCGTATTATGAAGGCGGGGATTTCGTGCAGAAAGGAATGGTACAGCAATAGACCAAAATATATTAAAAGCAAAAAAAGGAAAGCAAATTGAAAACATCGAGCCATTCATGTCGATCGCTCTCCCCGTGGCCTTGCTTTTATTTGCCTTCTAATTTTTTAGGTGGTTTTATGGTTTTCCACAGGTCAAAATGACATCCTTCGCCTGACTCTTGATTTTTTTTCCTTGGTCACAACCTTAAAACTAGCTTTATTCATTTATATTTATTGTCCTCAAGGCGTTCATTGACAGAAGAGCATAATAGAGCCAAACCAAAAGAGTATGGATCAGGAGACACGTAGAAAGTACTAAGAAGAGAAATTCGCAATGCGTGTAGTACAGCAGACTTGTTTGCAAGTACACTGTATACTCTCCGATTTTGGACGGCTTACAGGGAGTACAGGTACATGAACCTTTAGCAAGGAGCCGAGTGTTAAGACGCATATCTGAGTGCATATGAATGCATCTGAGTGCACGAAACGCGACACGTGCCCTGAGCTTGCTCTTTCAAAAGTGTTTGGACTCTTTTTATCCCCTCTCTAGACATATCTTGGCTCATGTCATACAGGAAATGAGCGCGTAAAGGAGGGTGAAGGAATATTCTTGACCCACTGCTAGCCGAGACTGCAGCAGAACTTGTTGAAGGCCGAAGTGCTAAGGATTTGAACGTAGAGGAATGACGGGAGAGAGCACGGGACGAAGAGAGCAGGTGTCAGACAGGGAATAATGTGAGCAGACGAGACGAATAGAGAGCGTGTGTGTGGATACAAAAAAAGAATGCTTGCAAATCTCGGGACTGCAGAGACGTGTAAATTAATCTAGTCGCCTCTTTTAAATTTCTTAGAAGTCCTGTCCGTATTTTTTTTCTTACACCATGTATAGTCGCCGTCTTATATCGTATTTTCTCAGTCTGTCCACCTGTTCATGTGGTAAGGCTTTGTGTTCTTGACCAATATATTTGCGGCATTTTCATTCGCTCAGAGTAAAAACAACAACCCCCTGATCTTAACAAGAGCAGCTATGGCTTAATATATGCATATATATTCGGCTCCAGCTTTTACGAATCGTCTTCTAATATTTTGCCTTTGCTTTCCCTCCCTTCCCAGAAAAATCTGTGCCGCGCATTGAGAGACAGGGTGGAGGATCTCCATTTGTGTTATGAATTGCACATATCTACCTGCCACCGGAAACTGGGAAACAAGAATTTCTCCTACACTAAATTCGTCTAAAAACGGGCTTTGCCATCAAGCTGAAGGTGATCTGGTTCATGCTCTCTTCGCTTCCCTCATTCCCCGGACTCCATCTATGTTGCTTGGGGTAGAGGCAAAGTATGAGGGAGGCCAAAAAATAGGCCTTGAGGATTCGCGTCCCGCGTCCCGTCCGCTGGATGCATCTCTGCTCTTTTCTACCACGCTAGCTCTCTCTCTCTCTCTCTCTCTTGTCTTGCATTGACACCAACATTGCATGCTTTCAATCCCAGGCAGCAATACAAAAGGGACAAGGCCCCCAAATAGATAACAAAAAGAAGCTTTCAAAATCAGCTTGAGGCTTATGGGATGCCAGCAGCGTTGGATTTGTTGATTGCGGGTTCTAAAAAAAGGTTCCGCGAGAAGATGGAACCAACAGGGATAACAGAAGCAAGCCGCAAAACAGAAGCTTTCACAATAAACTCTCGCCCGACAAAACTAGCGCGTTATGTTTCGAATAGCGACTGTTCGAGTTTTCTCTCTCCCGTACAAATACTAGAGATTTCTTAGCCTCTCCTGTGCTGCGGTATATTCTTGCCTCGGATGGCCCGTCTATCCAACCCGTTGTAGCATCATGTTTCTGGGACCCATCTGCCAATATGAATTTTTAATCTACTGAAGTTCCGATGATAGGCCGTCGTCCACTTATAACAACTCTTTTTACATTGTTAAGCTTGGTTACTAAATGTTAAGGGGGTTGGGACAGGGACCACCGTGACGAACGTCAAATTCTTCCACCATAACGCAGAGAGTATATGCATCCACCACGTACTCATTGAGCAAGACATGCCATAATATGGTCAGGGACAAGGAAGGGGAAACAGCTCAAGGAAATCAAAGTCAAGATCAGCCGGTCGGAATGAGCCTTCTGGAAGAAAACACAAGAGATTCTTATTTGGTTCGAAGCAAACACTGGGCTATTTCACTATATAGATGGCCACATAGAGCACAAATGACAAGCAGCCTCATGTCAGAGTGCCTTTTATTGGCTACTGTGCCTCTCTGTTCTCCCTTCTCTGCCCCCACTGCTTTCCCTCCCGACCGCAAGCTACCAACGTCCTCTCTTCCCGCTTCGATGCACCTGTCCTTACCACACCACTAATGCTTCTTTCGTATGCTCTGTAACGTCGCCTTTGGCATTGAGGCAAAAATGGAAGACTACTCCCCCCCCTTCTAAAAAAGAAATGTGAATAGAAAGAAAGGAAACACACACACACAAAAAAAAGCAACGAAACAGTGCTTCTCGGTATCAAGAGAACCAACTGACAGTACGCTGTTCAAAAATTCGATAGCCTTGAGTTTTTTTGTAAGTATAATGATCTTTCCTTTTACTCTTCCTAGCGTCAATATTATCGTATTCTCGGAATAAGTCCAACTAAAACTGTGCCACTGGACAAATTATTATGTATGCTACTAGACATCAAAACATTTCTTGCAGGACATTTCATAGTGCCTTAACAGAACCTTGTTTCATCAAACCAGTGCTGTGTACAGGCTCACTTTACTAACTTTTGAGGCGATTTTTTTCTAAACAGTGGTAGATATGTGTGAGACCAAACAGATGACGCATTTGTCAATTCCGTAAGCTTCCTAGTCGCAGTTCGACAAGGGCATCTCGGAAGCCGCTCCGGCTTCCGTTGTCTCACCGGACATATAGATTTCGGAAGACGAGCTTAATTACCTTTTTCAATAATCCGAAAATGACGCCGAGTATGAGCTTAAGTGAAATAGTGTTTATCGTTATTTCAAGACTATATGCAGCCTTGAGTCTTCTCCTGTCCGCGAAAGTCTGAAGTGCTGTCTTGTGCATAAATACCGTAAGTGCTGTAAGCTGCCAGGTGCCAAGGAAATTTTACTCGTTCAAATTTGACGAAATTTATCAAAAATAAAGCATGACAAGAAACGAGCTTTTTTTATTTCTCGTATCCTTCGCTTTTCATCCAGATAATGCATTGAGCAGACTTGTTTCCGAGATCTGGAGGAGGACCTATTACTCATACAGATTTCTTCACTGGTAATGACGGAGGCCAATACGTTCATGTCTACACTATGGATATCAAAATCAACGATGCTACGAAGTCGCTAGACGGGGCTCCGGACCGTAGCCGATTGCAACTCGCAAAGTTAATGGCAGAGAAGAAGGCAGAATCGTAGCCATGTGCGTCTGGTACAAAGGTCCTTTATCACATTGTTCTTTAGCCCTTGCGAACTAGAAGTCGCAGATTCCACTTCTGCTCGTTGACCATAGATATGAAGAGGTGGAAAAAGGGTTCATCACACCGTCTGTCACACCTATGTGTAAAAGAAACGAAGTGACTAGAGAACGGAAGAACTAAAATTATATGTCACATTTCTTTTCGACGTTTCATTCAATGTATACGGGAATGGACTTGCGGTCCGACAAATGCTCCGCGGCAGCCTTCTTCCCCTCCCCTTCGTCTCTCATCTCTGGTTCCTGATTCATATATTGCAATTCTTCCAGAAGACTAGGCTTACACTTGGTTTAGTGTCTGCTCCACACCCATTCCCCCTTCAAATTTCGTGAGCCGCTAGAAGCTGCCATCGAAGGAAAGGTCCTTGGCATCATTTACGCAGCAAAGAGACCAAATGGCCTAGTTCTAGCCTTCGCCGGCGAGTTTTCTCAGTTAGCTTCTGTAGTTTGTGCCTGTCCATGGACTGTACCAGACTTGGCAGATTTATGGTTTCGCGTATCGATCCTCACAACAACCTATAAGAATCGCCAAGATAAAGTAGGCAAAGCAGATAGGACGAGAACAAATCTCGACGCTGTTTCTGCTAGAAGCGAATCTTCCGATTTTCTCACATTCCTGGTCCACGAGGTTCAGGTGCAGATATTGGATATTGAGAGGAGGCAGCAAAACTTTTCGCTTCTGCGGCTTGTAATTTCTTTCTAGACAGCGAATACCTGCCTCTTTTTCTATTTTCTCATTCATCCAAGAGAGCCGGTCGAATCCCAGCCACCCTGCAGCGTAACCTGGATTCGAATAGAATAAAATTGAAAAAGGAATAGGAAAATCCAGTGCCGAGTAGAGGGAAGCCGAAGCATCAGCTTAACTTCTACTCGCTCTCTTTTTTTATGGACGTCCACTGACCCGAATTGGGGAATCGGCTGTGTGCCACGCTTCCCGCCCTATGCAGCCGTCTTTGTCTTCATTGCAAGCATCTAGGATGGGAGGGAACACAAGGAAAGAAATTGCAAGATGCAGAAAAAGAAGCTAGCAAGGAGCCAATTGCGTTCTTTTCCTCTCTTGTATTTTCTTGACCATCACCACCACACTCTGCAGCTCCTCCTCTCATTTTTCATTTCATCCCCGTCCGTCTCCCCGCTATATACCCCCCCTCCTCTTGCTTCTCCTCCCGTCAGCAGCTTAAGCAGTGGTTTCATCGACATACATACTATGATGGTACTTTATTGTTTGGTTTTTGTACAAAGGAGGCCTTGTCGGTATAATGGCACAGAGGATGGGCAGAGTCTTTACTGCATTTGTTCGTTGGCCATCATGTCTCATTATATTGGTATTTATATTTATTATTTTATCTCCTTTTTTTCTCTTCCCGAATCTCACCTTTATTTATAAACGAAGAACCTGGCATCGGCTGGTGATTCCGTCGAATATGCATGTGTTATCGATAGGGACGTATTGCTTCGTTATGATTTTGATCATTTCCTGGGCCACCATGCCGCCTGTCAGCGCAGAGATGTTGTGAAGCTCGCCTCCCCCGGCTCGGGCCAGTTCCTCAGCAATCTTGGCCACCCGCTCATTCTTGCTGGCATCCGGCACAAACTGGTCGATATTTTTCAATATCTCTTCAGCACTTGCCGTTGGTGCGTGCGCGGTGGCGTGGAGCGCGAGATACATCGGCGCAAGAGACAGAGGCATCATAAATGCCTCGGCGTTCTCATCCTTGGCCAACTCCTCCTCTGTGGCAAATTGGTTTCCCCTCTCAGTTAGCAAAGCATGTCGAACAAATTGAAGAGGGGATAGGAACACTTCGCCACGGGATGAAGCATGAGACAGGGAAGAAAATGGAAGTGGGGTTATCACAGCGGTATGAAATAGGGACGAGCAGGGTCCAGAACTTACGGACTACTTGGGCTAGGCGGTTCTCGCCTGGCGCAGTGGCGTTGATCAGCTTGACAAACGCAGCATTCTTGCAGAAGAGGTCAACTTCGCCAGGGTCAATGTCCTTGCCACCTGGTGCTGCCTGCACAGTCGCTAGAACTTCGGCCGCGTCTTGCCGGGCCTTGTTCTTGTAGATGGTCTGTAGTTTGACGTACACGCTGGACTGCGCCTTCATGTCCGGAACGTTGCCGGGCAGCGGCAAGCACTCGTGTTTTTCGTAAAACTGCTTGACGGCAGCGGCGATGGCCCAAAATCTAGACTTGAGTTCCTACAATGCCGGCCATCTGGTCAGAAACTCGTATACGGAGAGGAAAAATAAAAGATTGCAAAGTGGATGGACATACGAATCCCTTGGGCTCGTATTCGAACACCTCTCGTAGGCCAGATGGTAAAGACGGCCGGTCAATGGTTCGAAGCACAGCAGCGACAGCTTCATCAAAGTTCTCCTCGCCACCTTCTGGAGTGTCTCGCCGAGCGGCGTCGGCCACAGTTTGTCGAAAGGCCGTCTTCTCCTTGTATGTTAATGGGTTAGCACCGCCATGGCTGTCGCGCCAGCGCTCCAGGAAGTGCAACAGAATCGCAACGTATGGCAGATGGCCATGCTCATGATGGTCCAGAGAGTCAATGTCGGCCGTCAGCTCCTTGGCGAACTCGACTAGTTCTGGCCAAGGAGCCAAGAGCCGAAGATCGGTCGTGGCTGTCTCGTCTGGGTGCGTGTCAACAATGGGAAAGGCGCCAGGAAGCCGGATCCGGAAGTAGGAGTAGAAGCCAGCCGAATGAACAGCTACCAAAGGAGTCTTATGTTGCTCCCCATACTGGTTGAGAAGAGCAAGGTCGGATGGTGTGATTGGATGCGCGTAGAGAATCATCGTATACGTAGGTGACGTCTCAAGCAACCGTGAAAGATCCAGGCCAGACTGGGGCAAGCAAGTAAGTCAGCACCCGCAAATCATCCTCTATTTGGCTCAACAACTCTCCTTGGAAGCATGGTTTTGCCAATACCTCTGGTTTTGGTTGCCATTCGCCTTGGACTTCAGGGTTAAGTTCTAATAACAGCTCTGTGCAGGACTGCGCCCTCGACTTCCCCAAGCTAGACTCATCCAAGAAAAAATTCACGCCTAGATCCGCCTCTTGGACCACGGCATCGTCATAGATGGTGAATCTTCCAATCCCTTCACGGACAAAAATAGTACAATGGGTTAGCTATTTCCTCTGGCCGCCGACAAGGATCTGGCTCGTATGGACTATGACATACCGGGAAGGATAAGATTCTTCAGCGTTTCTGTTGCCACTGTTCCGCCTCCTGAATTTAGAACAAGAATGTTGGCTGACTCGAGAGCTGCCTGGCCGCTGGCCGCCCAAAGACGGAGCTGGCGGTCATACTTTCTCTCCTTCTCTGAGGGACCGTGCAAAATAGGCGGTGTTTGGCTTGCCACAATTTCAGTCATATCGAGAATAATAGAGCTTTGAAACTGCAGTAGAGCAGACAGACCACCTGAAAATCGACGTGAAGAGAAGACTTATATCAGTAGACAACAGACACTGGGTTTTACGTTCCGCAGTGTAACTTGCTACACTGTCGTGATGAGCTGTTGTTTCAGCGCCGAGGCAGAAGCAATCGCATCACAGACAGCTTACTTGATCGATTTGGCGGGGCAAATGCTTTAGAGAGCAATACTATTACGGAGTACTCGTACCTTAATTAGGTAGATGGAGCACTAGATAGGGAGCTGCATAGGTGACTGATTGGCCGAATTCTGACTAATCTTTAAGGCGGTGGAAGTGAATACTTGTTATCGATAAGTAAATGATAAGATAAACTAGAAAAAAAAATATTCTGGGTCGCTCTTTCCTTGTTAACGGCAAGTGAGCCGTCGCAAAAATTCTGCCAGTTTTCTAGTTGTTCTGGAGTTTTCTACCTTTCTTCCATAGAGAGATCTGCACTTATCACCAGCCAAGTGGTGCATAAAAATGGAAGACCAAGTCCATAAGCCTCATAGGAAGGCGAAGGAAAAGAAGAAGCACTCTGGTAAGCTCTTGGTTCTTCGCAAAACAAGCGGTTGTAGGCCGCAGCTGACCATCTTCTCCAGGTCCCAATCCGAAGGCGTTTGCTGTCTCGAACCCTGGGAAACTCCAGCGCACTGCTGCTCGGTCTCATGATGTAAGTGCGAGAAAGGGCTTCTGATTTATGGCTACTCAATTCCGCTTTGCTCACAAATGGCTTCTTCTCTATCCAGATCAAAGAAAAGCGCCTCCATGTCCCTCTCGTCGACCGGCTCCCCGACGAGCCTCCGCCACGGCTGGTCACAATTGTTGGCCCACCTGGCGTAGGAAAGACGACTCTGTTACGGTCTCTGATCCGGCGATATGCGAAGGAAACGATCACAGAGCCCCAGGGCCCCATCACAGTTGTCACTTCCAAGAAGCAGCGGCTCACCTTCATCGAATGCCCCAACGAGCTCGAAGCGATGGTCGACATTGCCAAGGTAGCAGACATTGTCCTTTTGATGATCGATGGCAACTATGGCTTTGAGATGGAGACAATGGAGTTCCTCAACGTCCTGGCCGCGACGGGCATGCCGGGCAACGTGTTTGGTGTCCTGACGCACCTAGATCTCTTCCGCAAGCCACAAGCCCTCAAGGATGCCAAGAAGCGGTTAAAGCACCGGCTCTGGAACGAGCTGTACCAGGGTGCCCACCTGTTTTATCTGTCAGGTGTCATCAGCGGCCGCTATCCTGACCGCGAAATCCACAACCTGTCCCGCTTCCTCTCGGTGATGAAAAACCCCCGTCCACTAGTCTGGCGGAACTCCCACCCGTACGCCATCATCGACAGCTTCCGCGATATCACCCACCCGACTAAGGTTGAGGAGGACGAACTGTGTGATCGCTCTATCGTGTTTACGGGCTATCTCCGCGGCACCAACTTCGCCGCGCAGGGCCAGAGGGTGCACGTCCCCGGACTCGGTGACTACACTATCTCGAAGATGGAAGCGCTGCCAGATCCATGCCCGACGCCAGCAATGGAGCAGGCGGTTGCAAAGGCGACTGGAAAGACAGGCCGGCGGCGCCTCGACGAGAAGGACCGGAAGCTGTACGCGCCCATGTCTGACCGCAGCGGCCTGAAGATCGACGGCGATGCCATTTACATCTACCGGGAGAACGGCTTCACGTTTGACAAGGACGCTGTGGGGGTCGAGCGGAGCGAGGGTGAAGAGATGATCATCGGCCTCCAGGGTGAGCGGAAGTTGCTGGGTCAGACAGAAAACGGTCTACAGCTGTTCTCCAAGGGCAGCGAAGTCAAACATATTCCAGAGGAGCTCAACACCGGCCGCAAGGAGCAGCGAAAGGTTCGAATTGCCAGCCAGGTTGAGGAGGATGACGGTGACTTTGACGACGCTGCGTCTGACGACGAAGAGGGCGATATGCTCAATGGCGACGATGCCGCTTCTGATTATGAAGCTGAATTCGACGAGAAAAGGCTGGGCAAAATGTTCCGCGACCGAGGCGATCGAAACGGCGGGAAGAACGAGGATCTCGCCTTTGCGGATAGCGACTCTGACTTGGGTTCCATGTCTGGCGATGACATGGATGACTTTGCGGGACAGGGTGGTGAGGACGGAGAGGACTGGGATGATATTGACGACGAAGATGAGGCCGATGTTCGATGGAAAGAAAACATGGCAGAGCGTGCAAGGAACCTACACAAGCGGAAACGGCCGTTTCAGCCGAAAGACCTGGCTCGGATGATGTATGACAACACACTCTCTCTAACCACCGTTATAAACCGTTGGCGAGGAGAAGAAGAGGGGAATGCAGACGACGAGGCAGAAGACCACATTGAAGACGGCGAAGAGGAGTTCTTCAAAAAGACCCAGCAAGACAAGACGGAAGACGAGGCGGAAGACCGCACTATTCCTCTTCTTGACTACAGCGCACTTGCCAGTCGGTGGACGGACGATGCCATCAGTGCCCTGCGGGCTCGGTTTGCCTCTTCCAAAGCCAAGAGATCAGGAGACGGAGATGACTTCAGTGGATTTGAAGACGACGACGACGACGGCGACGACGACGATGACGATGACGAGGATGGAGATGAGGACGAGGACAGCGAAGGAGACGGCGACTTTGAGGATCTGGAAACGGGCGAGAAGCACGGCCCGCGAAAAGAGCAAGATGACGAGCCCGCGGCGCCAGAATCTTTCGACGACGAGCGTGCCAAGAACGCGCGGCGGAAGGAGGAGTTGCGGCTCCGTTTCGAGGAAGAAGACCGCGAAGGTGTCAATAACGCAAAGGCGCTAGCGCGCAAAGAGGCGGGCACGACACAGGACGAGTTTGGCGAGGACGACTGGTATGATGCGCAGAAGGCGGTGATCCAGAAGCAGCTAGATATCAACAAGGCCGAGTACGAGACGCTGGACGAGCGGCAGCGCGTGGCCGTAGAAGGGTTCCGAGCGGGCCAGTACGGGCGGCTGGTGCTGGAGGGCGTGCCGGCTGAGTTCGTCAAGAAGTTCGACGCGCGGCTGCCACTGATCGTGGGTGGGCTGACGGCGACGGAGGACCGCTTCGGGTTCCTGCAGGTGCGGCTCAAGCGGCACCGCTGGCACAAACGAATCCTCAAGACCAACGACCCGCTCATCTTCTCGCTGGGCTGGCGGCGCTTCCAGACGCTGCCGGTGTACAGCATCTCGGACTCGCGCACGCGCAACCGCATGCTCAAGTACACGCCCGAGCACATGCACTGCTTTGCGCAGTTCTACGGGCCGTTCGTGGCGCCCAACACGGGTTTCGTGTGCTTCCAGTCGTTCTCGGCAGAGGCGGCGGTCAACCAGCAGGGGCTGCGCATCGCGGCCACGGGCACGGTGCTCAGCGTGGACGAGTCGACGGAGATTGTCAAGAAGCTCAAGCTGACGGGCGCGCCGTACAAGATCTTCAAGAACACGGCGTTCATCAAGGACATGTTCAACTCGGCGCTGGAGATTGCCAAGTTCGAGGGCGCGGCCATCAAGACGGTGTCGGGGATCCGCGGCCAGATTAAGCACGCGCTCAAGCAGGAGGGCTGCTTCCGCGCGACGTTTGAGGACAAGATCCTGCTGAGCGACATTGTGTTTTTGCGCGCGTGGTACCCGGTGCGACCACACCGGTTCTACAACGCGGCGACGAACCTGATCGGCTGGCGGCCGATGCGGCTGACGGGCGAGATCCGGCGCGACCTCAACGTGCCGACGCCGCAGCAGCGCAACAGCCAGTACCGCGCCATCGAGCGGCAGGAGCGGCACTTCAATGGGCTCAAGGTGCCACGGCAGCTGGCGGCGTCGCTGCCGTTCCGGTCGCAGATTGTGCAGATGCGCAAGCAGAAGAAGCCGACGTACATGCAGAAGCGGGCGGTCGTGGTGGGCGGCGAGGAGCGCAAGGTGCGCGACCTGATGCAGAAGCTCAGCACGATCCGCAAGGACGTGGCGACCAAGCGGGCGACCAAGAAGGAGGAGAAGCGCGTGATCCACCGCAAGCAGGTAGCCGACGCCGAAGAGAAGCGGGCAGAGCGCGAGAAGCGCGAGACCAAGGAGTACTGGAGCCGCGAGGGCAAGAAGCGGAAGGCGCCCACGGAAGGCGGCGGCGGCGGCGGCAAGCGCAGAAAGTGATCAGCGCGAACCGCCAAAATTTCTGCTGGGGCACTGGATTTAGATAGCCCTCGGAGTCTATTTGTATTGTTCAAAAACTACGGTTAAAATTCATGGCGCATATATTATAGCTGTGCGTATTGTGTACATAGATAATCTACAAAATCGTTACCGTAACGTTTCCTTCTAGATGTATGTGAGACCAGGGCCGCAGCCCTCAGTCCGGGTCCTGTCAGTGATGCGAATGGCACCTCTTTCACCTTTAAACGGCATTCCCTCTATCTCTCCAGCCGCAGCTTGGTTCTGCCTGGGTGCCTCCACGCTGGAATACATGCAGCATCTTTTGCCCACGCGGTCATGTCCCGCAGCTGTGCTGGATGCGGCGATATGACACTCACGAAACGGCGCGAGTTGTGCCGGCGCTTCATTTCTTTTTAGCATCTGAGGTGCTTGGATTATCGAATACGAGCTCCTGACGGCGCCCCCCGCGCCTCCCCTCTCTCTCACGAGGCCATCATGCGCGTCTTCATGACGGTGAGCTCGGAGCTGCGGGCCCAGGAGCCGTCGGGGGTCTGGCGGTAGCAGAGCAGCTTGCCGTCGTCGCCGACGCTGCCGAGGATCTGGCCGTCGTCGTCAAAGGCGACGCGCCAGACGGGGGTGCGGTGGTTCTCGAGCTTGGAGAGCTCGCGCGTGGTGTGGCGCACCTGGCCGGCCTCGCCGGTCCAGCGGCGGTCGGTGGCGCCGGCAGCGGCGGCGACGAGCCCGCTGCTGCCGGCCAGGCTGCTGTCGGGGACGGGCGGCAGGCCCGAGAAGGACGTGTTGGCCGAGGTGGTGCCGCTGCCCATGAGGGGGAAGTGGCCGCCGTCGATTCCTGTGAGACCGGTGGGATCGTCAGTCGCGGGGGGGGCATCGGCGGCGGCAGCCTGGTCGCCGCGCGTCGTCGACGACAGGGACGACGCCACCGAGGCCGGCGTGGACAGCGCCGACGAGGCGTTGTTGTTGTTGGGGGTGGTGGTGCCGCCACCACCACTCCCGTCGGCGCTCGCGCCCCCGCTGGCCCCGCCGGCCGCAGACGGACCACCTGCGTAGGACGAGGACGCGGCCGCCGCGGCGATGAGGCCGGCGGAGGCAGCCTGCTGCTTGTCGCCACGCCTCCTCTTGCCGCCACTGGCGGCAACAGCGGCGGCATCGCTCTTGGTTACAATGTCGCTCGTGGCCCAGGTCTTGCCGTCGGCGGCGACGTCGACGGGGGTGTCGAGGCGCACGACGCGCACGTAGCCGTCCTGGCAGGCGGTGGCGATAATGTCGTAGCCGCGGAAGTTGCCGGGGGCCCAGGCGACGTCGCGCACCAGGCCGCGGTGGCCGCGGATCTCGGCGGCCAGGTAAAAGGCGCGGGCCTGGCCGTGCAGGCCGTAGGAGGTGGTGGTGATGGGCCGGGTGCGGTAGATGCGCACGGCGTCCATGGCGGCGACGACCAGGCTGAGGGCGTCGGCGCGCACACCGGCGCGCAGCGCGGCGTAGCACGGCTCCGGGTTGGGGTCGAAGCGCACGCGGAAGCTGGCCTCCTCGCCGCGTGGCGGCTTGGGGCACACGCGCAGCTCGTCGACGGGGCTGTAATCGGACAGGTTCTCGGGCACCTCGTTCTCCAGCACGGTCAGCGTGCCGTCGGCGGCCAGCAGCGCCAGGTGCGTGTGGCGGTTCTCGTCGTTGTGCTTCATGGAGAAGGACCGGTACGTTGACCGCGACGACCGCGTCTCAAACGCCGCCTTGGCGTTGCCTTTGGACCGCTGGCTGAAGCGCCGGCCGGGCGCCGCCGCCGGGTCCTCGGTCCACAGCTTGAAGCGGCCCTCGATGCCGAGCGACGCCAGCAGATTTGGGTAGATGGTCGGCGGCAGCCATTGGAGCTGAGAGTCGTCAGTGCACTGCAGAAACTAGTAAAACATAGATAGACGAAAACAAGAGACAGCCTCACCTCCAAGATCTCGCCGCCGTGCGCGCCCCAGTTGTCGCACAGGCGCCAGACGCCGTCGCGGTGGCGATTGAAGACCCGAATCTTGCCGTCGACCGAGCCAGTAGCGCAGCGGTCGCCGTACGTATTAAAGGCCACCGCCTGCACGAGGTCCTGGTGCCCGTGCTTCATGATGACCTCAAAGCGGGCCTGCTCTTCGAGCGTGGGCGGCTCGATCTGGGGAGCAGCCATTGTGACAGAGGGGCAACAAAAAAAGAGGAAGAGCAAAAAAGAGAAGTCCAAGGAGAAGAAGGCTGCACCTGACAGAGAAATCTGCGACGCGGTCAGCGCGCTCTCTCTGAAGATCGACAGCTGAGGCTGATGGTGGTGGTGGTGATAAACTCAACAGGTGAGATGAGAGACTCATGTGATTGTACTATCCCTCATGCCGCCCGCCCTGGACTGAATCTTTGTAAGGCAGGCGCTATGATTGCTGGAACTGGAAGGCACAGCAAGCTATGTAACTACCTAGTTAGTTTAAAGCGGGCTGCTACCAAAACCAACTAACGAGTAATGCAATTAGTTGGTGGTCATAGCGCTGTTGCTCTGCTCATTGGCGGGCTGCATCCGCTGTAACACAGCAGCGATCGTCCAAAGAGAGCACGCTGCCAGCCGTTCCCCGCGAGTTGCTGGTTGCTAGATGCAACTTGGACAGACAAAGACAGCCCTGCATCGTTCTGCATCGTATTTCGGGGCCAATCGCGCGGGCTGCACAGTACGGAGCAATTATCTTGCATGAAAAGACGAGAAGAGGAGAAAAGGCTGACCAATCTGGGGCCACCAACACGACAGTTGGACGGGTGGATGGCTCTCGTCAGCGTCACTGCACTGTCAGTTCTCACCTGGTGAAGACAATCCTCCAATGCAGTGAACCTCTCCACGCTTTCAGGGCATCTCGGCTACTGTCTTTCTGCCAGTCAGTCTGATCTGCTTGCCTCGTGACAGTCTGACATCCCTGGTTTCTCTCGTATTGTTCTCATTTCTCTTTGGTGTCTCTCGCATTCCATCTTCTCTTCGTATAGCCTTGAAGAGGGGATACAATTCTGGCGTCTCCTCTCGCTTGGATCGCCGATTCTGAGTGCGTCACATCCGCATTCACACCATGTCATTCCTGCGACACCCTCCTTCGCCAGAGAAATGAAAATAAACAAGGCTGGCCGAAACAGCTTGGGTGACGCGGAGAAGGTTTGACAATCTTTGACAATCCTATGACAGCAGCCACACACGTGCAGGCTGTCAAAAAGGCGAAAAAAGCAACCCTTCATCTTTAACAACTTCCTCTTTGTGCCATGATCTAGTCTGCTGTGCTCTGCTCTGCTTTGACGCTCTCCACTCTCCGCTCTCTCCTTTCTCCTCTCGTCAGTCTCTCGGGCGTGGGCTACAACGGTGCAGGCTTATTGCATCTTTCGGCAAGGGGCGTGGTCATCAGTCATCCCTCCACCTCCTCATCCGCCTCATTATTGTTTATTTTATATTTGTTATGCGGAGAATGTCTTCACAGGCAGCAGCATAGCCCTGTGCCCTGTCTCTCTCTCTCCATCTTTCTCGTGTGCCGGTCTTCCTTAACCGACCCCTCTGCTGGGGAACCGCCGGACTCCACTGATTGCACCATCCCCTCTTCATCCATCTTTTTAGCCCCATTCCAGTCTCCCCGGCGGCTTCACCCATTATTTACTTACGTCCCCATTTAAGTAATATTACGTGCTTCTCTCTTCGACCCCTCCCTCCCTCTCTCTCTCTCCCTCTCTTACTCTCACTTGTCCTCTCCGGTTCTCCTCAATCCTCCCCCCCCGGTCCCCGTCGTCTACGCCCTCCGAGATCATGTCCTCTCTCGAGGCCAAGATTGTCGTCGTTGGCTCTCAGGGTGTTGGCAAGACGTCGCTTGTTACGCGTTTCTGCAAGGGTTCTTTTGACCCGTCGCAGGTCACGTCTACGGTGGGCGCTAGTTTTCTCACCAAGCGCGTCGTCGACACCGATACCGACACCGTGGTGCGTCTGCAGATATGGGACACTGGTAGGTTTCCTTCTTTCCGTCTCATATGATTGCTGCTGCTGCTGCTGCTGCTGCGCCTGCCTGGACACGTCCTCCCCTCCGTGTCGTCCGTGCACCGCCCGGTTTTCTCGCCTTCCAGCTAACAAATGCGCAGCTGGCCAGGAACGCTTCCGCTCCATCTCTCGTCTCTACTACCGTGGGGCCAATGCCTGCATTCTCTGCTACAGTATCACCGACGCGGCCTCATTTGCCGAGATGGGCATCTGGCTGACCGAGCTGCGCCGCAACCTCCCCTCCGACATCGTCCTGCATGTCGTCGGCACCAAGGCCGACATTGTGGCCCGCGACCCCTCGACGCGCGAGGTCCCGTTTGAGCGCTGCATTGCGTACGTGGCCGAGAACCTCGCCCCCGGCCTCAGCAGCACGCCGCCGCCGACGGCCGGCGGGTTTGGCGTTGGCGGAGGAGGCCTAGACAGCGCCTTCTCCGGCATTGCAGGCGGCCGGGGTGGCGGCGGCGGCTCGACCAGCTCGCCCGCCGGGCTCGCTTCTGCGGCGGCGGCGGCGGCTGCGGCGGCGGCGGCCGGGCTTCCAATGCCGCCAGGGGAGCCGCGCAGCCCCAGCTCGAAGCGCAGCTCGGGCTTCTGGGGCCAGGAGGCCGGCTGGGACGCCTGCCACGAGATCTCCGCCGAGAGCGGCGAGGGCGTCGAAGAGGTCTTCCGCGTCGTCACGCGCAAGCTCGTCGAGCAGAACCGCAAGATGCAGGCCGCCCTGCTGGCCGCCACTTCCACACCAGGCGGCCCGCCCTCGCTTCCGGGCGACGGCAGCTATGGCTCAGGTACCGGCAGCGACGGCTACGGTTACGGCTACGGCGGCTATTCCGACAGTGGCAACCCGCGGGGCAGCTTCCGCGTTGGCCGCGACCGCCGCAGCTGGCTCTTCGCTCCCGGCTTCTCGCCTGAGGTCTCCATCGACCCCAACGCGACCGACGGCCCCGGCGACGGCAGCCAGGACAACAGCAGCCATCGGCGAAGGTGCTGCTGAGAAATTTGTGCTACTGGTTTTTTTTTTTTTTTTGAATCGAAAGTGTTGGCTGAGGGGGCAAGCTGGTCTCGCCCTGTGTCAGAAAAGAGGTCCTATCCTTCAGATGGACCAGAAACCCACTGCACAAGCATGGCTACTTTGTCTGACGTGATGTGTATTTCGCTACACCACTATACTAGGAGGCAGTCCTGCAGTGTCTTTCTGCTGTGCACTGCTTCTGTTACGTCTGGTTGTTTTCTTTCTACCATGTTTCCAAGTCTCGCATGCAGATTGGAGTACGGATGTTTTTTTATATCTTCTGCATCTTTCTTCATTTCTTGTCTTAGTCCATAATTTTCTTCTTCTTTTCTCTTTTTGGAGTGGCGTTTCCTATCATATTCAGTTTGGGTATACGGCTGTCATGGATGCATGGATGCATGGACAATGGTGTGCATATGGGAATTACAGGAGGGATCTCACGAGGATAATGTATGGCTACCGATTCGGCCTTCCGGGCTATCTAGTTTGTTATTTTATTCTTTCTGCTTTCATTTCCTCTCTTTTTCTCGTGTTATTTCGTTGCTACAGCCTCCCCAATTTCACGTGAGATTGGCCGTTGTTTTCGTGCAGCGTGTTTGTTGAAGCACGCACGACAGAGTGCTCTTGGACAACAACATCCTTGTTCTTTACAGACCACAACAATTGCGATTGACTGATTCTATGGGTCTCGCTTATGCATTATCGTATCAATTTCACGGGCGTTGGCAAATTTGGCTTGTGACGGACATGACGTGCATCAAAGCCTTCTTTTTTTTTCTTTTATCTTATCGTAAAAGCGCGAACCCCACCAAAAAAAAAAAAAAAATAGAGAGCAGCCCCTCCGTATCGGCCTTAGTTTTATAGGTAGTAGTGCCATAATTTTTCTTAGATGTATTGCCTGTTTAAGTCTTGTTAGACGCAGTATACAGAACAAAAAGAAGCAGGCGGCTTTTTGTTTCCAGATCCCACAAAACTCTTCACTTATCCCCAACATTTCCAAACGGCACGATGACTGCGACCGAGACCCAGCCCGAGACTCCGGCCGTCGCCGCCGACCCGACCATCGCCGCCCTGCGCAAGTCTCTGTGCGACGAGACGACGCCCCTGCCCATCCGCTTCCGCGCGCTCTTCTCGCTCAAGCACCTGGCCAAGCAGGCGACGGAGGGCGGCAGCGGCGGCGATGACGACGACGATAATAAGAAGGCCGCCGACGCAGCCACAGCGGCAGCGTGCATCGAGGCCATCGCGGCGGCGTTTGCGTCGCCGTCGGCGCTGCTGAAGCACGAGCTGGCATACTGCCTGGGCCAGACGGGCAACGTGGCAGCGGCGGGCCCGCCGCTGCGGCGGGTGCTGGCAGACGTGGGCGAGGACACAATGTGCCGGCATGAGGCGGCCGAGGCGCTGGGGGCGCTGGGCGACGCCGCCAACCTGGACCTGCTGCGGGCGTTCCGCGACCGCGCCGGCGAGGAGGTGGTCGTGCGTGAGACCTGCGAGATCGCCGTCGACCGCATCGAGTGGGCCAACTCGGCCCAGCGCCGCCAGGAGACGCTGCGGCCCAGCGACTTCGCCTCGGTCGACCCGGCCCCGCCGCTGCCGTCCAAGGCTGCAACTTCTGAGCCCGCCGAGTCCGTCGAGACGCTCGAGCGCGCGCTCCTCGACACGACGCTGCCGCTCTTCCGCCGCTACCGCGCCATGTTTGCTCTGCGTGACCTGGCGTCGCCGCCGGACCTCCCCACCGCCGTCCCCGCCGTCCAGGCGCTCGCCAAGGGCCTGGCCGACGCCTCCGCCCTCTTCCGCCACGAGATCGCCTTTGTCTTTGGCCAGCTGTCCCACCCGGCGTCCATCCCCGCGCTGACCGCCGCCCTCAGCGACCTCGGCGAGGCCAGCATGGTGCGCCACGAGGCCGCCGAGGCCCTCGGCAGCCTGGGCGACGAGGCCGGCGTCGAGGACACCCTGCGCCGCTTCCTGCACGACAAGGAGACGGTAGTGCGAGAGAGCGTCATCGTCGCTCTGGACATGGCTGAGTACGAGCAGGGCGGCCAGGCCGAGTACGCGCTCATCCCGGAAGTGGTGCAGGCCCCGCCGGCGGCGGCTTGATCATGGCAACGATTGACGACAACATCAACTAAAAAAAAAATGGCCTGTCTTGTGGCGTCGACGTGATTTTTTTTTTTTGTGTTTGCATTTGGCATGTAACCGGATGGTGGGAATTTGCTATGACATCAATCTGTATTTCAAAAAAGGATGTATACAAAAATGGAGGAACAAAAAGGTCTGATTTGATAATGTATCGTAGCACTTTTAGGTTTCTGCTCTATCTCTTTATAGCTTGGGTAAACGGGTATCATATAACGCTGCATTTCTTTTTAGAGTTTTTGCTTGCACATTCTGCCGCTTTCAAGAGCTCGTCGTCTCACTCTTCGAGCTACGTGGCTTGAAGTGATCGATAATAGTCTACTCTCGTACCCAATGTGCATGGGTGCGGCTTTGCTGCGTCGACTGCAGAGTTTTGCGCTGCGGACTTGGCGAAATCTTAGTTGATGGTGCTGTAAAGAGATAACGCGGATCGTCGAAGACGGAAGGGTGTCACTGAGACAGGCTGATGTCCATGTCTCCATAAAAGAGGCCGATCAATTGTTCTGAGACCATCTATTCAAAACACAGTCGTCAGAATACCAGAAGCACGGGAGAGGTGTGGGAAAAGCCAGCACAAAACGCACCTGAAGCCGCATTCGCAGCGGAAGAACACCGTAGAACCTTCGTCGGCACTCCGGATCTGCGCTGTAGTGAACCGCACCTCTGTGCGTCCACACTTGGGGCACGTCTCCGTAGTCGTCGCGTCTCCGTTGATCTTGTGCCGCTCTACAGTTTGCACGGACGATAGCTTTTGGCGCAAGGGCGATGGGAAGTCTTTCGGCTTGGACTGGGTCACGATCGTTTTCGCCGCAGCCATGTCTATAAAACAGAGGCCAGCGTTAGCTATACTGTTTCCTAACCTTGTTCTCCGTCTTAAGAGTGAATGCTCTGCGCTTACCTCTGTTTTCAGCACCGCAGCAGCGACAGACGAGCAGATTGCGATTCGAGCCAGTGGACATGGGCAGAATGTTGCCGCAGTCGGTGCAGAACACCAGCGATCCCATAGAAGCCATTGTGCACGTTAAAGAAGAAAGGCGAAGACGATGTCCGTCAGGTGACCTGGAGCGAAAGAATAGGGAAGTCTTGGAAAGTGGAAGGAGGGCTCTGTCAAGACAGAATGGCCTACAAAAAAGGAAAACAATCCGAGGTGGCTCTTTCCTTAATCACGAATTTGCAATCGTAGGCTTACTAGCATTAAACTTTTTTTTTCTGGTCGATTTTTTTTACTCTTTCCACCAACTATCGAAGGCCCCACACAAAGTCTTTCTCCGTTCTTTCTCACTAATAGCAATCAATCTGGTGCGTCGGGTGCCTGCCTCGTTCTCCTAGAGCTAAAAGCGCAGCTGGGCACAGACCACCCTTCCCTTCCCAAGTGCGGCGACGTATGATTGGTTGAATGTTGCCTTTCAGTCAAAGCAAGTAACTAGTGGCTTGTGGACTCCTTTCGCCTTGCTGGTTCGCACTCGTCCGCTGCAACCCCCGGAGCACGCCCCCCCCAGTCTATTAACCTCCCTCTTGCGGAAGCCCATCTTGATCTCAGTCATTCCTTTCCAAAACAGCCTCGTCCGCCCTCTCTGTCTCGGCAACTCCTTCCTCTTCCACCCTGTTCGGTCAAAAGCCGACCCATTGCACCTTCTCTTCGCGACCAGTCGCAAGCTGGACAAGTGACGCATCTGTTCCTTCCGATTTGACCCCCGGTAAACAAGGGTATCCTGTCGAGTCTGCGACGCAAACGACGTCTTTCACGTAGCTCCTTCCTTGGCGATATTCACTTCCGCTATCTCCAGCAACGTCACTCCTGCCATGCTCGGCGGGTAGTGCGGTCGCTCTTGCCATGGCCGACCCAAATTCGCTGCTCAGCCATCAGCAGCAGCATCCCCCGCAGCAAAATGGATTCCTGAACGGCGGCGGCATCGACCCCAGCGTCCTGCTGCTGGACCCGAACCCTCCTTCATCCCGCCTTCCAGCTCCGGAGCCTCTGGCCATCTCCCTCTCAAACGCCTCGTCGTCCTCCGCGACCTCACACACGCCGGCACAGTCGCTGCATCAGCCGCCTCCGTCGACCCAGCAGCAAGTTCCGCCTCTACCTCCGCCGTCCGGCCCTCAGAAGTTCATGCGCCCTTTTGCCTTCTCTGAGGCACTTCCATACTCTCCATTTACCTCCATCTCACCTCTCGAAACAAGTATGCATGTCTTGTCCAATAGCGTCTTGTGCCATCTTCTGTCTTTCTACCGCGGCGTTGCTAATGCTTTTTCTTTCGCTCGTGGCAGGAATCATCCCCATCCCGACCCTCGCGGCGAAGGCTGCCTCTACACAACTAGCGCAGCTTGTCTCGCAACAAGAGTTCCAGGCACTGAATGCAAATGTGCCAGGAGCATCTGGGCATCTTACGGATCGGAGTTTAGATGACGTCCACCAGCTGCTGCTGAGCAACGGCAGAATTCCACAATTGTACGTATCCAGGGTCATTGGGCGGGGGTTGTGCCGGTGTTCTCTCACTGGCGTCCTAGCTAACGCTGTGCTGCAGCAACTTCAAGCCTCTTCCCCAAGCCGGCGGGAGCCGGCCAAGCGGAGCTACGCCTTCTACGCCTGCCACGCCGGGGCCCGCGTCGGGCCTCCTGCCGGTTTCAAGGATGGTGTTTGACAAAGCCAATGTTCCTTTCCGCTACCCAAGCCCAGACTCTCCCGGAGTGCCGTCTCCAAATGGCAGCACGTCCACAAGGCCTGCGACAAGTTCCAACTCAAATGCGAACTCGAAGGCAGCACCGCCGAAGAGATCGAGCCTGGGTGCGAAGGCCAAAGAGAGCGCCGTCGCGAGCAGCAGTGCTGCTTCATCAAACGCACAGTCACATGCGCGCAACCGGGCGAGCATAGAAATCGACATACCCTCACTTCCGCCTTCATATGCTTCTGAAATCAAAGTGGCATTGGACAGCCCCCCTCTGACCTCTCCCAAAACCAACGGACAGCTCACATCACCAAACAGCACAAACACTCAGACAGCCACCAGCGCGTCTGTGCCGGTGGTAAAACAAGAAGTGCAATCAAAGCCAATCTCTGTCGAGCAGGTTGCAGACTCCAAATCCATGTTGACCATCGAGCTAGCCCCCGCTCCTACCTTTAACCCGAACGACTTCCATCCAGTTCCTAACCTGCCAGAAGACAACACGCAGGATCTATTTGGGGACTTGGACCAGCACCAGAGAGCAGATGCAGCTTTCCAAGAGCTACTACGCCTATTCCAAGACATCTTTGAAGCTGAGATGAACGTGTCTCGTCAGCCAGGCTCTCTACCGCTGATCGTCTTGACAAATGACGATGAGCCAACCCTCACCGATACTGCTCTCCGAAAAGCGCAGAGCACACTTCAGAAAGCCATCACACTAGGGTGCTTTGCCGATGTTCCTGTCGACGATCTTCTCCACTTGCAGCGGCTCTGTGATGGCTCTCTGAGACATGCATTAAGCCTTGATTTCAAGCTCAATAGCGAAGCCACCGAATCGGAAGTCGATGAGTGGGTTGCACAGCTGCGCCACGCCGACGCAGGCCTCAGAGCGGCGCGGTTGTCGCTGAAAGTCATGTCGGGCGGTCGTGAGGACAAGCAGTTGTACTCCGAAAACGTTATTCAGTCGTCCGTAGACCTGTTCAAGAATGTCATGGGCTCCATCATTGTGCCGATTGCCGAGCTGCGGAGCTCTGGCCCGCTGGAGAGGCGCTTCAAGCAGCTTGTGTCTTACAAGAGGGTCATCTCTCCTGTTTTCACAGCTGCCCAGCGCCTCTTCTCTGGGATGACCACCCTCATCTCAGCCATCGACCTGTCGGAACTCGTCATCAACTCGCTTGAGTTCTCTGCCTCGCACTTGATCTTCGTCGAGAACGCACATTCGGAGCGAGACTCCGTGCTAGGCGTGCAGGCCTTTGATGGCCTCCGTCTTGCGGCCATGGATATGCTCTCCCAGATCTTTGTAAAGATTCCCATGCAGCGGCGCGGCATTTTCGACGACATTCTCACTTCCCTCGAGAAACTGCCCATTGGAAAGCAAAGTGCGCGGCAGTTCAAACTAGCGGACGGCAAGAGCATACAGCCCGTCTCAGCTCTTATAATGCGTCTCGTCCAAGCCAGTGCCGGTCGCGTTGTGGAGAAGGCGAAGCCGGCATCCGGCATTGTCGAAGACGCGATGGAAGAAGACGAGGATGAAAACGCCGAGCCGAACCAGACGTCAGGCGCACCTGTGGCCACGATCGCGTCCGAAGAGGTGGCCGCTTATGAACACGAGCTCTCCATTGCCGAGTTGACCGACGCGGCCTCGCCTCTGAACAGTACAGCGTACTTTCATGCCAAATATGTTATCCGATTTATCGTGCAGCGAGCACAGACTTCATCGAAATCGGCTGACACTCCGTATCGAAATCTCCTGGATCTCTTTGTCGAAGACTTTACTGCTTGCTTGGAAACGCCCGACTGGCCGGCCGCCGAGCTTCTCTTGCGCTTACTCATGATGGCCATGTTTAAGCTGACAGAGAACGAGAAGATACCAGCGCCTGTCAAAAACATGGCTTTGGAAGAGCTTGGTGTCATTGGAGCAGCTCTTGCGAAACTTCGTTCTGTCATACACAAGTCGGCCAACTCGCCAGATGCGACGGGGCCCGATGAGCTCGACCGGTCATTGTCGAGCCTTGCAGGTGCAGCTCTCGGAGAGGCACCGCCGGCAGAGGAGTTTTTAGCCTGGACAGGGCCCTACCGCTCTACCCTAGAATATCTCGAAGATAGGAGCTCGCAGGATCCTCATCTCCGGGGCGCCATCTCATTTGGCATAGCAGACTGGGCTGCCCGCGTCTGCCGCTTATATACGTCTCGTGCAGAGGCTGCTGCAGTAGCCGCAGCTGCTGCTGCCGAAGCAGAAGACGGCGGTGATGCCGGCACCGGCCGCGGCGACCGAATCCGCGAGCGGCAGAACAGAGAGCTCGGACGAATTGCCTATCGCCTTCGGGTCATGATTGAGGATGGCCGAGGCTTGTCTGGCAACCGTTCATTCAAGGCAGTTTCCGCCGCACAAGCAAAGCTGTCCTACGCTATTGTGACTCTGAGATCGCCTTTGGGCGGGTCCTTCAACGACATTATCAATATTCTCGCCATAGGAATGGGTAGCGATCAAGCTACCGTCCGCAGCAAGAGTTTGAAGAGTATCACAGAAGTTTTGGAGACCGACCCATCCATTTTCGACAATCCGGCTTCTATTGTCGGTCGTCTCATCAGAGAATGCTGCGCAGACTCGTCAGTGCAGGTGAGAGATTCTGCACTTGGTTTGGTCAGCCGCGCTATAACGCTCCGCCCAAATCTTGAGGAAGCCATGATGAAGACAATCATCGACCGGTTTTTGGATTCTGGAGTCGGCGTGCGCAAGCGGGCTATCAAGATTGCCCGCGATGTATACCTGCGGAATCAGTCCAAGGAAGTCCGCAGCGACATTGCCAACGGACTGCTGCACCGCATCCAAGACCCAGACGAGGGTGTTCGAGAATTAGCCCGCCAGACTATTGAGGAGATCTGGGTAACGCCTTTCGCGGAAACAGTTGCTGCAACTGCAGCAGGTACCGCCACGACTGCGGAGAAGACCTCCTTGTCAGATCATGTTGCCTTGATCCTGCAAACCGTGAAGACGGGAACTGTCACCCCAATTCTGGACAAGGTCTTTCAGGCCATTCTATCACCTACCGCCAAAGCCGCAGCCTCGAACTTTGAAGTGTGCAAGCGCATTGTGGCAGTCATGTTTGACCTCATCGACAACCCCGAGACGGACGACCCCTCAGTTCCATCGGGGCGCGAGGCTCTGCAATTGATGATGATTTTTGCCAAAGCAGACCCACGGCTGTTCACTTTCGAGCAAATCAGATTACTAAAGCCACACGTCGCCAGTGTCAAAGATGTTCAGACCCCAGAAGACATGGCTGTAGCAAGAGCCGTGGTCGTTATCTACAGGCGTGTCTTGCCACAGCTGTCCAGCGTGATGAAGCCGTTCCTGGAAGAAGTCCGAGGCAGCCTGATGCCCAGTCTTGTAAACGTCAGCAGGACGTTGCTTGACGATGTAATGGGCTGCATCTGGGTCGTCAGCGTCCTGCTGAAAGACCCGACGGGACTCGTCCGAATCGTGATGTCCGCTCTTCGAGGTGTGCAAAACCAAGAGCGACTGAGCGAGCAGGATCCGCTCTTTGACAAGAAGGCAAAACGCTTTTTGCGCTACGCGCTGATTGTGGGCATGGCGGGAAAGCATTGCGACTTAGACAGCGAGCTGGATCTGTTCAAAGCCCAGTTTCCCAAGCACAATGCCACCTCCGTCTCGAAACTCATGGTGGACATTCTCTGCCCGTTTTCCGTGTCACCTTGGCCTCTCGCTATCCGAAGAATCTCCTTAGATGCTATCGGCCTGATTTGCCAGTCATGGCCTCGCAACTTTGTCTTGAAGAACGTCTATACTTCTTTCCATGCCGCCTTCAACCAACGAGATCCTAGTCTCGAAGTCAAGATCATGCAGTCGCTAAAAGAGTTTTTGACTAAGGAAGAGCAACGGTCTGAGGCAGCTCCGGACGGCACAAAGGCAGAGAAGGCAGCCCGTGGAGACGCTATGAAAACGACCGGCTCTAGGGAAGGCTCGGGAAAGAAGAGGCAATTGACTGTCATGGGAGGCACAAATCACGACGACGTTGCGAGCGCCACAACGCAACGGTTCATGGGCGATATCACGAGAATCGCTCTTGGGTCGGTCAGCGAAGAGGCATACCTAGCCGCTGAGATATTGGGAAGCATCAGCAGGCAAGGTCTGGTCCATCCAAAAGAAACGGGTGTGACAATGATCACTCTCGAGACATCAACGATGCCAAAGATGGCCGAATTAGCATTTCGAGAGCACCGCGCGTTGCACAACAAGTACGAGACCGTTCTAGAGCGAGAGTACGTGAAAGCTATTCAGACTGCATTCCAATACCAGCGAGACGTGATAAAGGATACCCGCGGTGCAACAGCAGAGCCATTCACTGCTAAACTGCACCATCTCATGGATGTTGTCAAAGATAGCAAGTCTAAAAATCGCAGTCGTCTACTAGAGAAGATGTGCGGCCAGGTTGACTTTGAGCCAGGAAAGCTCGATGTCTCCCAGCCGGTGCCTCACCATCTGGAGTTTTCGCGCTTTGTTGTCGAAAATATGGCGTTTTTCGAATACGTGACAGTAGGAGAGCTCCAGTCAACCGTCTTCGCAATGGAAAAGATTGTTCACACAGCTGGCGTCACAATCTCGCACGCCATTGAGTCCGAAGTCTTCGAGCCTGCCGATGACAACAAAGACTCCGTCATCGTCCATGCAGCTGATGGGGATGGTGGGGACAGCGCCACACCTGCCGCGGCCGGGCCTGCTCTGCGATTAGGCCTCGGTTCCCGCCGACTACGACAGCTAGCTACTGGATGCACAGTGCTGCTTTGTCTATGGGAAACTCGCACCTTCTTGTGTCGCCAATACGGACTGAAGCGGGATAGCAACAAAGCCAAAGGCCAAGGACGAGACTTGACCCGGACTCCAACCAAAGTCCAGGGAATTACAGGCGACAAATATTGGGAAGAAATGAGTGTTCTCATGAAGGGCCTCGACTCCCAAGAGCTCATGGTAGCGCGGTGCAAAGGCTTAGTCGAGCTCCTAAGAGTAGACACAGAATTCAAACTAGAAGAAGAAGATGATAACGTCAACGATGAAGATCCAGCCACACCAAGTGGCGGAGAAGATGATGCAGGATTCGAGCGGGGCCGGAAACGGAAGGCAGGCGGAAATACGCCCGGTGGAAGGAAGAAGCGGCCGCGGTCAGGCTCACAGCGACGCAAGAGAGGCCGGCCTAGAAAGAGCGCCGGTCCCGAAGACGATGCAGAGGGAGATTTTGATACATTTTAAAGGCTGATGCTAATGTTATCGTGGACGAACCGAAAGTCAGAGAGAAAGATGGAGACAGCAGAGCATATAGTACTTAGATGTCTTGTCAGATGAAGAACTTAAAAGGATAAAGGAACGGTTAGGCTAAGGCGCTTGGCCTGAAGAGCTAAGGGCCCAAAAATAGTTATTTCGGTTTTCATTGTATGTCGAGGGTGGGCCTCTTTTTATTTCAGTCATGTACCATTATTACCAAAATAAACCTAGTCTCTTGTTAAAAAGACTGTATACGGGTATATCTTAGACGAAAGACTGTCTGGTAGATGAAGAATTAAATATGAAAAAGAAGTGTAATATTGTTAAACGCTTAACAGCATCAAAGTATTAAATCCTCTAGATGAAAATAAATGATTATGTTTGTAACACATTTCCATTTTCCGGAAACCCATGAAAGCAGTATGAAGATGCAAGCAAAGGATATAAAAGGCCACCACGGCAGTGAAGGCGAAATACTTGTTGCTTTTTTAGCAAAGTTAATGGCTACGCCCCCTGGAAGCTGTGTATGACAACGGGAGCGATTAGAAACAGCATGGTGATAAAAGAAGAAACCCATACAAAACGCCACTGAGAATGCCCATGCCCTCTCCCTGTGTACTTTACACGTTGTTTTGCTTTATCCTTTTAAAGCTTTCCCATCATACGCAAAGCATACCCCATTCCCATTTCTAAACATAAGGCAAATAATGGCGCGCCTGGAGGTCTTGCGTAAAATTACTCAGCCGCGGGTATCGTTTGTTCATTTCTGTTGTTACACTCGTATCTTTGTTTCTTTCATGCTACCATCACGGTAGATGTATTCATGTTGTCCACATCCACATCCAGTTCATTTTGCTTTTCTGTCTCGACGTTGATAGCATGCTCTTGAGTCGTGTTGTGGTGGGAAACCTTGAGGACATCCTCTACGCGAGGTGTTTGAGGTTCATGCTCAGATCCATCCACCGAGGATGTAGTGGGTTCCGTAGCCTGTGGCGCCGAAGAAGTTTCATTGTCGTCTCCGGACGCGATCTTTTCTGCGACAGTAGAATTTGAATCATACACCGCGGCAGCAACTTTCTCGCTCTTCGTGGCTTCAGGTGTGGCGTCAGCTGGTGCCGACTCCGTCTGGGCAAGAACGCCATCCAGAGCAATATCAGTTGACTTTCGCACGGGCTCCGCATCTGCCAGCTCCTTTGCTACACCCGCGCTCAGCGTGCTCTGGAAGGACTGGCGGAGCGGGCTAGCCAGGTTAGAGACATCGCCATAGTCGCTCTTACTGGCTCGGGAAGTTCTTGCTGGGCTTCGCAGCGGAAGAGGAGGCGGCACCCGCTTGGGAATATTTACGAGTGCGCCTTTGGCTTGAATGACCTGTGCCACCTGCGACGGCATGATACGGACTGGCTGCGTCGTAGTAGTAGCAACTTCGAAAATGACAGGCTCTTCGTCGTCGTCACAGACTTCGATGTCGTCACCATCATCCGAAAGATCATCGCCACCATCGTTGCTGATATTGTCAGTCTCCTCGTCCTCGTCATCAGCATCCTCATCACGCTCATCCTCCACATAGCGGCTAGAAGCGACTGTGCCGTCCTCCGACACGTTGTCGGTCTCCATACCGCGATCAACCGTCAACAAGGTCTTGTTGACTGTCTCCGGAGCGACTGCGCTCGGTGATGTCCCCGAAGAAGTATAATTCACACCCTCCACGGAAGTCAGATCGCCGCTTGCATTCTCGGATACGCTTGGAACCATTTGCACAGCCACTTCTGGAACTGGCGACGACGCGTTTTGGGAATCGGTGGTCTGAGCATCTTTACCATCGTCCGAGTGGGTCGGGCTAAGAGATGTATCCGGGGTCTCGGCGACGTCAGTCTGTGTGCAGGCGTCCGTCATAGACGTGCCCTGCGTGCGAGTGGACATATAACTGGCGCGGTTGGCTTGCTCTGT
This sequence comes from Hawksworthiomyces lignivorus, assembly GCA_002917075.1. Classification (NCBI taxonomy): domain Eukaryota; kingdom Fungi; phylum Ascomycota; class Sordariomycetes; order Ophiostomatales; family Ophiostomataceae; genus Hawksworthiomyces; species Hawksworthiomyces lignivorus. Next base: position 394,035 of record NTMA01000039.1, on the reverse strand, counting down.
GGTGATGTCGGCACTCTGGCCTCTGAAGTGAGAAGCAAAAACGGGGCTCGTAGGGCTTGCAGTGTAGTCAAATTGGTGACTAGTTGGCCGATGTTTCGAGCCGGCTTCGCGAATCTCCAGTCCTGCCATCTCGAGAGCGATAATGCCAAAGGGATCTGGGTCGGAAGCATCAGGAATTCCAAAAGTAGCTGATTTGGGAGACACTGGAGTTAAAAGACTTGGCGTGTCGGCAATATCAGCATCGCCAGGTGCAGGTTGTTGAGAGAGGCGGTCCATGACAGCCGTATCAAAGTCAATGCGGCCTTCTGCTGCCTTTATGGCCTCGAATAGAGGGACAATTTCCGGAATCGACTTTCGAACATTGCCCGCCAAGATATCGAGGATATCAATCGGTTGGGTACCGTTGCCAGCAGCATCATCCGAATAAAACCGCTCATTCTCATTGGATCGCTCAGTAACCAACGACCCGTACAGCTGGGCTGGGCTGTGGCGACCACGGGCCTTGAGGTAGGTTAATACGGTGTTGCCCATCTCGCTATTTAGGCGCACGTCATTCTCCAACAGGCCGAAGGAGACTAACGGGCCAACAGTGAGGGGCACATCGGCGCCAAGGGTGAGACGCGGCCGAGTAAACATCTCCAAGGCTGCAACACTGTTGATGACGAGGACACAGTCATAAATATCGACACCCAGGACAAAGGCCACTGTCGAGGTGTGCAAAAGGATGCCCGAGGGAGGCGACCAAGTGCCATCAGCCTTGCGCGCAATGAGGATGCCGGAACCACCGGAGCCGGACATCCACAAACCGGAGCGCATACAGGAAAAGATAGCCAGGCCGACAGCCTCCTGAATAATGCGAGGCGGAATCTTCTTTTTCACGGTTGCCACCGATGTTGTAGGTGATATTGGTGGGAGATCGGCTGATCGTCTGGAGGAAAAGCGGGGCGATGTGAGGCTGGTGATGCTTCCGCGGCTTGTCGGGCTGGCTGGCGGAAGGTCTGCTGCTTCATCAAGAAAGCCGTCGGCTGCGATAAGGTTAGCGACAAACGCAGAGAAGCAGAGAAGGGGCGACACCAAACTGAACACGGAAACACAGAGACAGGAACGTACTGCAAAAGGACTTTAGTATACGGGCAGCCTTTTCGCACTCGCGGTCGAGCGTTGTAGGCCAATATGCCTCTTTGCCCGTCGGATTTGGAACGGCCGTGCTCGAGGCGGCATTGGCGACAGTCGCAGAGACGGACAGGCTCTGTTTGCCTCCAACGCGATCCGCCCAGCTGAAGACCTTGTTGAGGGGCCGGCCATTTCTGAGTTGTGCGGCGTTGCCGCTATTTCTGTTGTTGCTAGTATTGCTGCTGACGCTGCTTCTGTTATTGCTGCTATTGTTATTGCTATTGTTGTTGTTGCCACTGCTGCCATTGTTGGCCGCTGGTTTTGCTCTCTCCCAGAGCGGGAGCAAAGAAGAGACACGCTGCATTGTGGACGTGCGGCTTGCCTTTCACAGAATGCTGCTCGTCTCTCGCCAAGGCGAGCCCTCTGCTCGCAGCCACAATCGCCCTAGATCAAGAAGTATTGCAGAAAATGGGCGCGCGAGAGAACGTGGGAGAAAGAACGAAGATGATGGCAGGCAGGACGAGACAGGACAGAAGACAAAAGAGACGGGGTAAGAGATGCACAGTCAGAGAAAGATGACAAGAGAGAATAAGAAGGTGGCGGCGAGTGGAGTACGTATACAAGGAATGGATTGAAGGCAAGGCAAGCCTGTCGCTGGGGTTGTCAAGTAAGTCGTAGGCCGATGGACCTAAGTACTAGGCTCGTATTGAAGACGGTAGCAGCAGAAGCAGCATCATGCACCTGCAGGAGAGAGTTCGCTTCGACAGTCTAGCCGGACGAAGCGCCTCGTGGGCTGAGTGGTAGGCAATTCAATGGCGCATTTGGTTAGTGGAGAAGACGAGGGTATCAGAGAGAAGACAGCATTTCCCCCTCTCGCCTGCCAATATTGCGGACCAGTTTCTTTTTCTGGCCTTACTATTTTTTTTCTTGCTTTCGCCTCTGCCTTCAGCCCAGCCCTTTTCTTTTTTTTTTGGCGCCCTTTTCCCTCTAACCTTGATCAAAGGATGTTGGAGGTGGGAGAAGAAAAAAAAGGAACCGGCTCGGGCCCACTTGGTGGCCTTTGTGGATGGTTGGAATGGCAAGCGGTTGGAGGAATGTCTCTGCAAAAAGAAAAGAAGGCAAAAACAGTGAGGAAAAGAACTCAGATGCGAAAGACAGTGCCCGTCGATCTATCAAAAAAAGAATGCAATGAGAGAAATCAAGAAAAGATACGAGAAGAGAGAGAGAGAGAGACGAGAAGAAAGAAGCAGAAAAGAAGAAAAGGCTGCGAATCCTTCGCAGGTGACGACAAAAATGCCTATATAGTAATAACATCTGTACACTATGTATGTACATAGGCAGCTGTGTAGAAGCAGTGTGTATATGTATTGCTCAGCAGTATAAATCGGGAAATACTACGTATTCCGTATTACGCCAATGCCTACTAGCGGTAGTGTCTTCGGGTATGTTAAGTGCTGCATGGTAAGACAACAAAGAGAATGTGGCTGGCGTGAGAACGAAAACCAAGGTAGGAAGGAAGGATGGGGACGAGGGGCGCACATGTGTACACCCAGAATGTCGTAGTGGTGACGTTGTGGGGCCTGACCAAGAAAGCAGAGAGATGCCATACCATTCGCAGCGGGAAGGCGCGAGCAAACAAGAGCCTGCACTCTGTCCATATAGGCTTAGGGGCAGTCGTACGTACAAGTACGTCCTCCGTTGCCCACTCCAGCGTGCCATTGGCGGCTACGAATGGTACCTACAGAATGGAGTACGTACGTGTACTCGCTGTGGACAGAAAAACATGGCCAGTGCCTGCCTCAACTGGGATGCATCCAACAGACCCACCAACAAGCACATTTATACAAGCGCTGTTGCTATTTCGTCGTACATAGTACATCTGCTATCTTTGCTTTGCGTACGTATTCTACGGCTTATGAGGACAAGCTGGTACTCGTATGAAGCAAGACGAAGCCAACAGAGAGAGAGACAAGCGGCGGGCGCGAACAACCAAAGGGTGGGGGTGGCCGCTGATCAACGTAGGCCTGTGCGTTTCCGCCCTTGCCTCCATTGAAAGCGGGGATGGGCACACAAAGGAAAGAGGCGCGAATGATAACATCCAGCGCACCGAATAATAGATGGGAGTCCGGATAGGGGAAGATGGAAGAAAGAGCGGATGAGCGAAACGGGAAACAGGGAAGGAAGGAAAGGGGAAAGGGGACATAAAGACAAATAAAAATGATATAGGAGAGTGTGGGAAAGGGGCGGAAAGGGGTGCAAAGCAAAAAGGGGAAATGGAACCTGCAGTTTGTTCTCAACTGTCAGAGCAATAGCAACAGCAAACTGCAAAAAAAAAAAAAAAAAAAAAAAAAAAAAAGGACAATGCGACCTTCAGACAGTAGTTACAGTATGTACAAACGAGATTGTGAACCTTGATAACACATGCATATTCCCTACATAATTACTCACTCTCCGTATGTACTTTAACACCGAAAACGTAGTAAAACGAGTGCGATGAAATGAACGGGTCAGACATTGACTGAGAGTCACGCCAGGGTCGTTATCTGGCATAGCACGCATCCTCTAGTGGCATCTCAGCATGCACGAGGCAAATCTAAAATGCTCACACTGCCCGTGCATGAGCTCTAAGACTGGCCGTATCGGTACTGAGAGCATACCCTTGTCTTCGTGTGTGATTGACCCAAAAAAAGGCTGCGTATATTAGATCATAGATAAATAAATAAAACAGATCGCCGTCCCTGCTTCGCACATAGTAGGCGTAGCCGTACCTGCTGCGAAATTAATTGCTTAGCCCTCCTTCGGGGCGGAACTGCATTGTCGCTTTGAGCCAAAGTTGATGCATAAGATATTAAACGGCAATCTACGAGGAGTACTAAGCAAGTACAGATGCGCAAGTCGATCTCACGGGCAGCTGCCGCCCATAAACATGTCCGACAGGTCTCCCCCAGCCCTGACTAATAGACCCCAGACATCTTATATATGTACGGAGCATTAGATGGATTATTACCACGGATTCTCACCTAATGACGTGCCGCGAAATATGTCGTACCTGAATCAAATGAAAACAGGGCACGCTTCAGAGAAATGGAATGCAAGGGAGGGTCCACAGAAGCAATACCCTGAAGCATCCAAAAAAGAAAAGACTGTGCAACAGAAAGTAGTGTTCATGAACCACAGTCACAAATCGCCTAGGTCGGCGTGCCAATCAACTGGATACGTGCAGCCGCAGCCGCAATAGTACGTGCAGATCCGCCAAGGACATCTGCTTCTTTTGAGTGTATACAAGACGCCCTAATGCGCACGCGTGTGTTCGTCATGAGCAATAGTTGTCTCCATGGGGTGCGTGGAGAGATGGGACACTTTTTGGTCTATTTTCCAGACCCCCTGCGTCATGCAATTCAAAATATAAGCATATGCGTAAACACTCCGGCAGGTATGCTGAAATCATATTTGCCGCAGAGTGTTTTGATTCTGGACTACGCGATACGAAATATTGTTTACTTGCTGCGTGCATAGTATAACAACAATACAGAACGCAAAATAAAACTAGTATGAAGGAGAACCACTGCTCGGCGTGTGCCTGTTCCGTGATCGCACTATGGCAGTTTCCAGATCTTCTGCACCTCTGTAGAAGAACTTAATGAGGCCAATGAAATGGATGGTAAAGAAAACAAGGTGAAGATTACAAGAGGGACCGTCAGCTAAGACATCATGTATTGACAACTTCATACATACATATTGGCAGTTCGCTTCCAAAAAGCAAAGGCGTACTTTGCACAGCGTAACACATCATTTGTCCCAGGCGTGAGACTGTTGCTGGTGACAGATCTCACATTGGAATTAGCACTCTGTATTAATAGGATACCCACTTCCCTGAGGACGCCCAGAAAAAAAGAAAAGAAAAAAAAATTCCGATCTTGGGATCATATGGAATCAACTCGACCCTCTTTTTACAGTAGGAGCGGGAAACAAAATTAGAAAGAGGCACAAGCCACAGCCGGACTGGTGTCCGCTAACATAGCACACCCCTAGCCTCAGGAATCTAATGGTTCATCTCCCACCACGACTACATGTGCGATCCATCACGGACTCGCCAAGATACTATTCGCAGAAGCCGCAAATCAAAGCTAAGGAGTTTAAAGAGCAAGATCATAATTTGTGCCCCATATTTTCGTAGGCCACGCAGTAGTTGTACGAGTACTTACAAGTAGAGAATAGAACCTCTAAGCTAGCGCCAGGGGACAGGGGAGATACCAGCAGCCCCATCAGCTGCGAGAACGAGGTCCATTAGGACCAACAGACAGGCTATCTAGCTAGCTGCAAGGGTGTGCAAGCAGAGATCGGCGACTCGACCTCGACTAAGAGCATAGCTGAAAATGCTGGTAGCCTAGGACATTAGAAGAAAATATGAGAGGAGATGACGGCCGAAGCAACAAGATGGATACTCCGTAATACAAGATAAATTCGGGCTAATACACGAGACTGAAAGAGATATATCCTTGAGCAGCTGAGTGGCGTTCCCACTGCGTGGTATAATGCGTGTGCGTATGCTTTTACGTGTATGTCAAAAATTGGTACTATTTTACCAAGTCCTTCAGAACTGTATACAAGCAGAAAAGAGATCGATTTTTTGTTTTCTGTTTTATCGGCACATGTTAGGCCATACGAAGAATGCATAGCCGAGTTCAGGACCTGTTCCCCGAGTCTGTTGGGTCTGTAATTGTCCCGTCCATGTTTAATGAAAGCGACGAATTTCTTACATATTTTGGCTTGGTCTTTTGAATGAGAATCCGCCAAGCCCCGGGCAATCAACATCAGATGAAAAACATGGGGGTCAAGGGATGAATGCTTGTAGATTTTCTTATGTCTTCTTTTTTTCTTTACTTTTTCCGTTTTGTCTCATATTTTGTTTTTCGTCTTCATTTCCCGAAAGATAAATTCATAACAAGCGGCTTAGTTGTTTCTAAGCACCTTGGGCTGCCAACAAGTTTTTTGCCCCTCGTCGCTTCATTTCCCCTTGCATCGGAACGTTATTTTCATTTGTTTTGCGCCCAATGGGAGAGGTTAACAATCTGGAGAAGAGAAGACAGTATGTAGTATTTCTTTTTATATGTCTCCAAGTTGCAGGTTTTCACTTTTGTGTCTGCAGCTTCAGATTCAAACTTTAGAGCACAACTCGATTATCTCATCCTCTAGGGATAACTACGTGCGAAAGTCAAGACTCGTATGTAGAATGATCCAATTCATAGAAAGTATCTACAACAGCGTCTTTTCTCGGCTCCGGTGGTTGTTTTCTTTTCTTAGGTAGCCTAAGACCAGAGCTTGGCTTCTGTTCACTGGATTACAAGGGACCCAAATTTTTGCGAAGACGTCTGGTATACGGTGCATAGTTCTAGAAGCAGTTTTCAGACCTGATCTCTGCAAAGTGGGAATGTTTGACGCGAGCAATTTCCAAAGAGCGTAGGGAAGGCGATAGGAACAAAAGCTTGCATGAAGCACATATCTTGCTGTCTAGCACAGAGCTAGCTGACTGTAGTCTCTGATGATACGGAGCCAATGCGCATATATTTGTTTCTCTCATGTTGCCGATTCCGATTATGCATTGAATCTTCGCTGTGAGCATCCTGCATCATATTGTGTCTGTAAAGGCATGTCGGCTCTTATCAGCTTCATACACTGTGAAAAAGTATTATTCTGTGATGCAGTGCAAGCCAAGTGTTGTGGAAGGCGGTGAGCTAGTTCTGCCGGGCGGTGTGAGCTTACAGAGTTGAGAACCTGAAAATTGAGGTTATAGCTTTTTTTCCGCCATTTGCCTGGTTGGTGGGAGGGCCCTAATTGGGAAGTAGTATCAGAGAGAAACAAAGCCTCACAAAAAACTCGGATAACATCGACGACGAAACGGAGCACGTGAAGCGACGCACACGAAGAAACGCGATAGGATCCGGCGCACAATCTCGCAAACAAAAATCGTTCGACTCGAGAATCCGCGCGAGCGTGTTCTGCCCTTTGCTGTTGTGCTTGTGCATCCCCTCTCCGCCTCGAATTTGACCGACGCCGCTGCGCGGTCTCCCGTTCTACATCCACACTATGGCGGACGTGAATATCCAGTACGGCTTGAACTTGTGGCGCGGCAGATTTGATTCAAGGAGAAGATGCGTGATGGCTGATACATTTCTTTTCTGCAGGGAACTCCTCCAGAAGCCTCGGAACGAGTGCACGTACGTCACAACCTGCTCTCGCGTGGTTTAAACTGATGGCTAAGAGAATTCAATGGCTAATCCTGACGCAGGGAGTACGAGATCGCACAGCTAGTAAGCTAGATGACGAGAAAGGGCGACTGTTGGCTAGTCTTGATTTCGCATATGCTGACACGGCTAGGAACAATGGGAATTCAGCAACGGCCCACTGTCTATCCTGCAGACGGCTGTCCGTACACACTCACAGGTGCTGATCAGCATCCGGTCGAACCGTAAGCTGCTGGCGCGTGTCAAGGCTTTTGACCGGCATTGCAATATGTATGTTTCTTTTCTCCCTGCTCTGCGCAATGCAGTGGACAACAAAGTATCGCGTTCTAACTAGTCATGTGCAGGATCCTTGAGAATGTCGTAAGTTTTGATACTCTTCGGTGCTATAACACGAGCTGCTACTATCCTGTAGCCTTACTAACCAATTCACGCAGAAAGAGATGTGGACAGAGACGCCGATTACCAACGGCAAGAAGGGTCGGCCAGTGAACAAGGACCGGTTCATCAGCAAGATGTACGTAGAAGATTGTGTTGTCAGGATTCTCAGCTTGAAAATGCTAACTGATTTCCAGGTTTCTGCGGGGAGACAGCGTAATTCTTGTCTTGTTGAGCTGAGCGGTAACGAGAGCGGAGAGAGTTGGCAATGTTTTGTATTTCAGAGATGGGGTTTTCTGCTTTGATTTCTTGGATGAGCTGAATTGGGATTAGGCAAAGAAAAAGGGCTTTCTTTTATACCACTGTTCCAAAAGCAGGCGAGATGACATAGGAAAAAAAAATAATGTGCAGACGGTTTTTACTCGTTAGTTGACACCCATATGGAAATATAACAAAAAGGGTTCCGAGTCAAAAGAAAGGGGCAGTCATCCAGAAATGGTGGCTCATATGCTAAAAGTTGAAATCTTCCCCGGTCGTGCAGTCTCTTCGAGTATCGATCCAATCAACCGTCATTTTATTCTCATGTTTTATCATCACAGTCAGACGTCTTCTCTAGTTGAAAAATGGCCCATACCAACCGTCCACCTACCACACGCCGCCTTCTGCCTTCCCTATGTAATACTTTTGTAGATAAACTAAATTTCTCCTGACAACCCATACTTCCAAGCTCATGCCTTGTTTGCCGCCGCATCAGAGAGATCCAGATCCAGGCCCTTGCTCTCCCGCAGCTTCGCCAGCCGCTCCACGACCTGGTCGAGTGAGAGGGTCGTGAGTTCGCCCTTGGAGTCACGCACGCGGATGCTGACGCTGCGATCCTGCATCTCCTTGGAACCGAGGACTGAATTTCTGTTAGTGGGAAATAAAACAAATAGCAGCAGCAATAACCACCAAAGACGAACAGCGGCAATAGGGAAAGCAAGATGAATGTAGTTAGAGACTCGCATCAAGGGGAGAGGAATAAGGGAGAAAGCTTACCAAAAATGTAGTTATACTGCAGCAGCTGGCCGTTGCGGATCTTCTTGTTCATGGTGTTCGCACCCAGGTCGCTATCCACAAAGAAGCCGCGCGCCTTGAGCACCTTCTGCACCTCGCGCACGTAGTCCTCGGCGTCTCCCATGACGGGAACCAGCAGGATCTGGCGCGGGCTGAGCCAGAAGGGCCACTTGCCGGCGAAGTGCTCGCTCAACGTAGCGATGAACCGCTCGAAGCTGCCCAGCACCGCACGGTGGATCATGACTGGCCGGGCGTAGCCAGCCGGCAGGACATGTGACGCGCTTGCGGGTGCCTCCTTGCCGTCCTCGCCGGTCTTCTTCTCTTCCGCTGCCGCCGCTACCGGCTTGGCCGCCTCAGCCGGCTTGGCCGCCTCTCCAGGTTGGTTGCCTGCGGCATCCATGTAGCTCAGGTTGAACTGCTGCGGCAGCTGGAAGTCCAGCTGGAGGGTAGCACATTGGTGCCACCGCCGCAGGGCATCCATGATCTGGATATCGATCTTGGGGCCGTAGAAGGCGCCGTCACCGGGGTTGATCTCCCACTCGGCACCGCTCTTTTTGGAGAACTCCTCCAGGGCGCCTTGCAGCGTGGCCTCGGCGCGGTCCCAGGTGTCAATGTGGCCGAGGTACTTGTCTGGGCGGGTGGAGAGCTTGAGGCGGAACTTCATGCCCAGCTTGCCGTAAACGGTTTCGAGGAAGTCGAACAGGCCGCTGATTTCGGCACCGATCTGGTCTTCCTTGCAGAAAATGTGGCTGTCGTCCTGGATGAAACGACGCACACGCGTGAGACCAGACAAGGCACCGGACGCCTCGTTTCTATGCAGAATACCGAACTCGGCCATGCGCAGCGGCAGCTCGCGGTAGGACCGTTCTCTCGAGGCGAAGATGAGACAGTGGCCGGGGCAGTTCATGGGCTTCAAAGCTGTTCATGGATGTCAGAAGAGGAAAAAAAGATACATAGTACATGGGTTTGCAGTTCGCTGCATCAACCTACCCCATTGTTGCTTCTCGACCTCGAGGGTGAACATGTCCTCATGATAATCTAAAGACGGTCAATATGATTGCTCGCAGAAAATTTCTTCTCCCCTTCTCTAGTGCGAATACGTACGCTGCCAGTGACCAGATGTGCGCCAGAGGTCGGCATTGAACATATTGGGGGTCATAACCTCGACGTAGTCCCGCTTGTAGTATTCGCTAACAATGAACTCTTTGAGGGTATTGAAGATGCGCATGCCATGCGGCAGGAAGAAGGGCGAGCCTGGTGAGAGCTGGTGGAAGAAGAAGAGCTCCTGGTCCTGGCCGATGCGCCGGTGATCCTTCTTGGCGGCCTCCTCGAGGAACTTCATGTAGTCGGAGAGGAGCTTCTTGTCGGGGAACGAGATGCCGTAGACACGCTGGAGAGAGTCGTTCTTGGCGTCACCAAGGAAGTAGGAAGCGCTGTGCTGTAGAAGAGATCAGCATTTTATGCATTGGACCCTTTCAAAATCCCATTCACAAGTCCACCTGCAGCCGCTCACCTTCAAGATGGCAATCGCCTTGATGCGGCCGGTATCGACGACATGGGGGCCGAGGCAGAGATCGATGAGGGGGCCGCAGCGGTAAACGGTGGTGGAGGTGCCGTCGGGGATCTTGGAGTTGATGAGGACCTGCTTGTACTTGTTGAACTTGAACATCTCGAGCAGGTCGGGCTTGGTCATGACGAGGCGCTCAAAGGGCTGGCGCTCGCGCACGATGCCGTCAACCAGCGTGGCCAGGCGCTTCTGGTCGTCGTCGGTGACGGCGCTGTGGGTGTTGGGCTTGCCGTGGGCGTCCTCGGCGGGCATGCCAAAGTCGTAGAAGAAGCCCTCGTCGGTGGGGGGGCCGAAGCACAGGTGGCAGCCAAAGGCGTTCTCGGCGGCCTCGCCAAGGATGTGGGCGCTGGAGTGCCAGTAGACGCGCTTGGCCTCGTCGTCCTCGAAGTCGAGCAGGGCGAGGTCGGCGTCGCCCTCGAGGGGCCGCATCAGGTCCCAGAGGACGCCATTGACCTTTGATATGACGGTGCGGTCAGCCAGGGACTTGCTGATGCTGCGGGCGATGTCGTAGGGGGTGGTCTGCCAGGACGTGCCGGGGATCTTGCGGCCGTCGGGGAGGGTGAGGGTGATGGGTTCGCGGGGCTTGCTGGCGATCTCCGCGTCCGAAGAAGCCTTGAGTCGGTCGTAGACGGCAATACGGTGGGGAATGAAGTCGAGGTTGGGCGGCGGCCCAGCGTCGGCCACGACTGGGACGACCTTTCCAGCTTTGGGAGCCATTGGTGCGCTGCTGGAGGGAAAAACAGGTGGCAAGTGGCTGGATGGGGACTAGATGTTGGAGCCGGCGCTGCTGGGCAAGACGGCGGGCTGCAGAGGGATTGAAATAGGCGTCGTGAAAGGGAGATCGTGAGTCACACACCCCTGAAGTACAGACAGACGGAGGAAAGTTCAGAGAGAACAAGCAGTCGCAACTGAAATAATTCTCCCCTGCCGTGCCTTAAATTTTTGGTGCGGGGCAACTGCCTCTCCTCTCTCCCTCTCTCTCTTCGCGGAAGGTACGACTCGCTGCTAACTATAACCCACCAAGGGCCTGCCGGGCGGGGCAATATCAGCTTATCTCTATTAGCGTCCGCATCGTTTGGGAGATATGAATCTAGGCGGTAATAGTACTGTAACAATAAGTGGTGTGTACAATGCTGCGTGCTCCGAATAGGGCGATGCAGCCTTGGATTGGCTTTCTTCTTGATGTTCTTCTTTTGTGACACACCGCTTCGACAAACTATTGTATCCCTGCGGTAGAGATAGAAGAGACAGAGTACAAAGCTGAACAGACGACAGTTCACCTTGCGTGTCAAATGCAAGTAGGGCTTTTCACATGCGAAAATCATTTGCATAAAAAAGCGAGTAGCTCGTATTTGTAATTACACGAAGTGCCATGCGATGAATCACTTAGATGCTTCTCCTCGGCCTCTTTTTCTCGTCTTTTACTCCATATCATTCTTCTCGTTGTCCCATTTTAGCTGCTAACCTCCAGTCATATTGTCGCTGTGTCCTTTTGACGTCCTTTTGCTTTTTCCCGTTTCACTTCGCCGCCTTCGGCCGGTGCTGTCTTAGGCGTTCTTCTTCAGGCCACCGATTGACCCAATGCCCTTTTGGACGTCTTTGGCTTGCTGCGATCCCTTCAATTGGCCTATTGATGGCGTGTGTCAGCTCGCGTCCATGTTATCGGTTGCTCTCATTGCTCACTCTTGGCGTAGTCTTCTCCAGCGCGCATGCCCTTGGCCTCGAGCTCTTTTTCCTCTGCCTTGGCCTTGGCCTTGAAGAGGTAAACGCTACGGAAATTCTAATTAGTCTCTGCATCCACATCTCGGCCACTTTTGAAGTGAGTCACGGCTTGAAGCGGCCTGAAATTACCCGATTTTCTCAATGACCGGGTCAGCGTAGCCTTGCTCATAAGCATAGATTGCGGCGACTGCGACGGTCAGAAAGATGATGGAGACAATGAAGAGTGACTGGATCTCCATGATTGATAAGTCTTATATTGCGGATACTAGTCTGAAGCGGAAATAATCCTCGCAGAATAGAAAATGAAAAATGAAAATGACATGCCGAGTGCTGTGCTCGGTGGCAGGAGAGTTCTTGTTGCCGTCTTATAAGAGAAATGTGATGTTTGTAAGGAGCGCCGAAAAGATCGACAGATGACGTTACGTTTTCTGTGAGCAGGAGAGGGATACCGCACCGCCAACGTAATGAAGCAAGCCGGTTTCCAACATATTATTCAAAGTTGATTCGACAAACCCACACCCACCTAACATCGTTTCGATATGTGTTAGTTGTTAGCGGAGGCAATGCCAATAGCATGCTACGAGTCATCACTCTTCACGTCAGTTTGTGCGTCTAGGAACAAATTCAAAGAGGATCTCGAAGATCTCAGAAATCCTGATTTGTCTATTCTCAGCCGTTCAAACAAAAAATCCCACTAATCATTCTTTTGTTATTCCTCTTGAGTTGCCTCAAAGATGCAAAATGTATATATGAATGTAGATGTGAAAGAAGCAAAAAAAGAAGAGGAAAAAGGTTAAAAAAAGAAGTGTAGAAATAAAAAATAAAAATAAAATAAAAAGCCGGAATAAACGCCAGATAAATAGTATATATGCAATCATCATTGTGAGCTGCTGTTTCTGTTTTCCCCAGTTGTCTGGATTCGATCCAAGTTGGTCATTCTAAACGTTTTTTGTCGTAAAACATACAAGACTCATTAAAAAAAAAATCATAATAATATATCGAGTCGTGGGAATCATGAGAGATTGGGGAGCCCGCCGCGGCCTCAGACGTGGTACCATCCTGGATACTGGTCCGTGACTCCCATCACGTACTGCTCAAAGGCCCGCGAGCTGACGTACCGCGGCATCGGGCGGCCGGGCCGCGCGCCGGCCATGGACCGCAGCTCGGCCGCGGTCAGCTTCATCCACTCGTCCTCGGAGCGGAACCAGTAGCGCTCGCAGGGGGCGCCGAAGTGGTTGTGGCCTACGACGTGGGCCACGTGGTTGGGCCCGGCAGTCCCTCCGGGGGGGCCGGCAGGGTAGGTGCTGGTGGGGCTGCTGCTGCTGCTGCTGCTGGTGGTGCTGGTGCTGCTGCTCTCGCCGTCGGCCTCGCCGTGTGTCTGACCGTTGGCGTGGCCGTCGCCAGGATTGGCGCCGTTTTCCGGCGGCGGGTGGTGGTGGTGGCCGGGACCCAGCGTCGGCAGCTGGCAGTAGAACTCGCCCTCGAGGTGCAGCCGCCGGAGGCGCGGCAGCGGATGAGTGCGCAGGCTGCGGAAGAGCGACCAGAAGGTGCCGTTGAAGAGCATCACGCCGCCCATGGACGAGTCGTACGGGCGCCGGGCCAGGCCCTGGCCGCCGAGCTGGAGGTACTCGAGCGTGGCCGCGTGGCGCCGCAGGAACCCCAGCAGCTCGTGCTCCTCGCAGCAGATGCCGTCCAGCCGGAGGTCGACGAGATTGGCATACGAGAAGCCGCCGTCGAAAGCGCCACGTCCGCGGCCGTGTCCGTGGCCGAAGCTGCCGTATTTTGCTGCCATCTCTGCCGCGCCGCCGCCGGCAGCACCCTCGCCGAACAGCTCGCGGAAGCTCAGCGGAAATTTCTCCCGCGGGGTCGTGTAATTGTGAAATGTCAGCGCCAGATGGGTCAGGCGCGGCGCTAGGCGCAGGATGTATCCCAGGCCGTTGATGGCTTTGAACCGGGAGGCCGGGAGGGGCACGTTGGACGTGTCGAAGGTGAGGTCCAGGCGCGTCAGCCGGGCAAAGACGTCATCGCACTGGAACCAGATTCGACGGTCGCACGGCTGGCGGAGAAGCTCGAGCGGCAGGCGGTCGATGACAAACGAGGCCAGCCGAAGGTTCCCCGCGTCGCGGGCATCACGGCTGCCGGCGCCGTGAAGCCCGCCACTCTTCTGTTTGCGGGGCAGCTGCGTTCCAGGCTTCTCCGCCGCGACCTGCTGCAGAGCGGCAATCAAGACATTCAGCGACTTGCACGCCGCGGCATAATTCATCTTGGCACTATTGGCCACAGCCAGGGACTGCTCCACCACGTCGATGTCATACGGTGACCGTGTAAATGTCACACATAGATGGCGGAGGTTGATGAGCGGCCGCAGCACCGCAGCAAGGCGGGCCGGCTCGACAGTGTGTAGCGGGGGTGTCTCATGGCGGAGCTTCTCGTACTCGTCAAAGCGCTGCCAAGCCTCGTCGAGGTTCCGCGGTTGCTGATCGAAGTCATGTTGAAGGCAGTTTTGGTAATAGGCGGTCTCGCGAGCATTCTCGGGATGGATTTCTGTGAGATTGAATATGATGGCTTCGATGCTGGACCGGAGACGGTCGTGGCTCGAAATGGAACGTAGGCGAGCAAAGTCGTCCCGCCATGGCAAATATCTAAACGACGGGGACAGCAGGTGTTCGTAACCTAGATCTGCCAAGGTCGGCGTGACAAGCCGTAAGGCACGGACGGACTCTGGATCGCAGTAGTTGAGAATGAGCTGGAGGAGTTCGACCGGAAGAGAGTTCATGGTTGGAGGGGCGCTGGAAAAGCAGAGAGAAACAACAAGGCCGCAGCGGGCCAAGACGATGCGAAAAGACAGCCAGAAAAGGCGGAGGACCAGCGAAGAAGAGGGCAGATGGAGGCGGAAAGGCGGAAGGCGGAGGATGAATGGCCTCACTGTCAAAAAGCCTCTTCTGTTCTTCTATTGGCCAAGGCAATGGCTACTGGAGACCATTTACTGCTGTGCGTGATTGACGCAGAATGGGAGGAGAGATAGGCCAACCCCCCGAGAAAAAAAAAAGAAAAAAAAAATCACACAAAAAGTATTTTCAGAGATGCCGTAGCAGCTGCAGTGAAGCACCGCGGTGGACCCCCAGGTTGTATTGTACAAGTTGGGTATGTAGTTTGTCGTAGCTCAGCCTGGCTCGGCCAAGAGGGAATGAATAAAGTTGCAGAAATTAAAAATCGAGAAACCTATTAAGAAAGAACAAAAAAGGAGAAGGGAAGGGAGAGAAGGAGAAAGAAGATATAAAAGGAGAGCCTCTGAAGAGAGAGATATAACAGAAACCAAAAAGAAAGGAAATGAAAAAAAAAAAAAAAAATTGAAAAATCGATAATATAAAACGCAGAGAAGTCGGTGAGCATCAGACAAGGCATCAAAATGACCCTTGCAGAGAAGAGTATCGAGAAAACCGCTGCATATTGTGTGTACATACAGTATGTAGGTCTGCTTCGACCCTATTTGCGGCGGTTCGTGCGACTGCCGGTACCGCTGCAGGGATGTGAGATACACATTTTTGTCCTTCTCCTCTCGTCTCCTCTTCTTTTTTTTTTCTTTTCTTTTCCGCCTCTCTATGTATGTATGTATGTATCTTCCTTCTTCCTTCTAGTGCAGGAGAGCGGGCATAGTTCCCGTCCTCTCCGTCGTCCGGTTCCTGAGAGGTGAAGCCATGCAACCCGTGGCTGCAGAAACCAGACTATTTGTTTTTTTATCTGCTTGCTAATTATTCCTATTTTATTGTTGATTTATTTTTATTTCGCTGGCGGGCCTTTTCCCTGCTTCTTTTCTTTTTTCTGTATTCCTTTCATAAAACGGCGCATCTCGTATTATCTAGGCCTTCTATTTCCCTCTTTTTTGTGTGGTCCCAACAAGCGGTGGTGTGCCACCCCCCCTGTCGATTTGGACGAGATGGAGCACGAGTAGGGTGACTTGGGTTGCATCAGCCAGTCATATCAGTGGATTGTCTGATCTGTTGGGCCACTGTTACAGAGACGCCCTCTTCCTTTTTCTCGCCTTTTCTCTTCAGTTTCCCGCAGCCGGAGTCCAGGCCACAGGTGAGAAGAGGCGGAACAGCCTGTGGTTGGTCCTTACACCGAATAGTGCAATCCGCTGCATCGCTGCAGGCCAGTTCCTCGACAGGTTGTGTCTCCCAATCTGAGGAGCTTGCATCTGCAAGGTCGAGGGTTGCAAGAATGTGCAAAAGGCGGGCCTGAAGCATTTTTCTAGAGAGGTACCGGCACGTATTCTGTGGGTATCGCAGCATCTCTGTGGTGGAATGGCGGGATGGGCTGTGGAGAGAGCTCCTCCTCTGCGCTGTACACGTACCCAGTAATACATGCATCGCAAACGCAGCGCGCGCCCTCGAGGAGACGACATTTCAGAAGCTTTGCGATATTAAGGAAGGCGAGCATGTCCATCACAATCGCAATTTTGCAAAATTGCAACCTGTCGTCCTCGCTAGCCTCACCGCCAGAGTTGCGAGATGCAGCACAGCTCGTGGGCTGCAGATGCAAACCGCATATCTCGGTCTCCCAGCGAAGCAGCCTGCAGCATATTGGGTCGCCTTGTCTGACAGAGCAATTTGGACACGCATGTGTGGAGGGCAGTCCGCTGTTCTCTCTTCAGGTTCAGACTCTACTTGTACTTTTTTTTTCTTTTGTCCCGTCCCTTTTCTTCCTTTGAATCTGTGGAACCGTTCGAATCTCTCGAGATTCGCCCGTCTTTTTCGCCCCTCTCTGTCCACTTGCGCGCTCTTTTGTCCATTTGCAGGAACAATTCCCTCTTCGAGATGGAAGCGATAGAAGCCCAACTCAGGTGACAGAAGAGATCGTCCGGAGTCGCTACAGGTCCACGTATATATTTTGTGTACTTTGCTTGGTGGACCATACGTTCTGTGTCCGACGCAAGCCCACGTCGTTATGCACGCCCACTGGGGGGAGATATGCATTGCTTGGTGGTTGTACCTATGTAGGGCCTACAGCTACGTCGTTCGTACAGGACCCGGCCTTCGTGCATAGATACATATGCGTATTCTTTGTTCCATGTGACACAGCCATGTGAGCCCATGGCATTCCTATAGCGAGAAATAGCGAGAAACCCTCTTTCCTGAATAAACCCCCACCAGCACATGTCCTTGTACAGTACGGAATAGACCACTGTGACGTGACACTGTAGCAGGCTAGCAACGGCAATGTCTCAAAAGAGAAGGAGCACCGCGTAGCCGCTATTAGGCACCAGTGAGAGCACACAAAGAAAGAGCGACCCCCTTTATAGTGATTGCCTACGGAACACATCCAGAGTAATTACGCCTACGTACAAATCGCACTTAGCGAACGCCACTGGCCGCAGAAAGAGAGACACTGAAGACGCCCACGCCGCGCCAAGTCGTCGACGCCTTCGTGGTAATACTCATTAAACACCAAACTTTCCCGTCGACTTTGGGCGATACGAGTTTCGTCAAGACCGAGAGACGTCTTTTCACCCTCTGCTGCTGCGCTTCCTCTGCATTTATACCGCATATCTACGTCTCTGCGTCGCGGTATCGACCTCATCTTGGACTCCCGCGTCCCAGCAAAGATGCGTGTTGGTGTTCTATGTCTTTTCCGGCAATGAACCCTTGCAGCCGCCGTCCAAACGGCACCAAGACAACAAAGTAGAAGACGAATAGTCGACCTCGACGCGACCGTGACCACGACCGCGGCAACAAAGACATGGTGTTTGCCGGTCTTCTTGGATCCGTACGGCAGCCTCACCGGCACACGACCGCCGGCAGCGGAGGCGGGTCTTCCCGCCCGGGCTCTTCTTCATCAAGCAAGACGCGGCCGCGGTCTCGAAGTAGCCGCCGAGACCCAGATGGTGCCGCCAAGGACAAGGGCGGCGAGTCTCCGTCAGGAGACGCATTCGCCGCCGACAGCGACAATCTCATCAGCAACAGCGAGACGGCCTCGACCTCTGCCGCCAACGCACCAGCGAGCTCCTCCTCCTCTTCCGAGTACATAGCGGACGAGTCGCAGCTGGCGCCCCTATCCCCGGAGTCGCCTGACCTGCGGGAGCTGAACAACAGCCTCGAGGCGCTGGCCGTGGTCTTTCCCGACGTGCAGGTGGACGTCTTCCGCGAGATGCTCGCCAGCTTCGACGGCGAGTCGCGCCTGGCCCTCGTTGCGGACGCGCTCCTCAAGAACCGCGTCACATGGGTCAAGGGCCGCTGGCGGGTGGCCGACAAGGAAGGCGGCGCCCAGCCGCGAGCAGAGGGCTCGGGGCCGGCCTATTCAGGCCAGGCGTCTGGCTCGTCGTCGTCGTCGTCGTCGGCGCCGTCGGCGCCGTCGCCTGCGGCTGCCGTCGCGACGGCCGACCGCTTCCGCACGGCCGAGTACAAAAAGGCCGCCCAGGCGCTCGCGTGCCACGAGTTCATGGGCCTGTCGCGCTCGACCATCAGCGCCGTGCTCGCCGAGCAGAACTACGCGTACCTGGAGGCGCGGCGGGCGCTCGTGCTCCTGTCGTCCAAGTCGTGGCGGTTCACGCTGTCGTCGCTGTTTCTGCGGCGCAAGCCCGTCACGTGCACCGAGGCCGAGAACCACCCGCTCATCGTGTGGAAGTCGTCGGGGCAGGGGTCCATCCTGCCCACCATCAAGGCCACGGGCAGCGCCGAGCTCGACCGCGAGCTGTACGGCGCGCTGATCGCGCCGCTGCGCGCCCAGCAGCGCGCCGCCCAGGAGGACGCCGACCGCGCGCTGGCGGCCAGCATCAACACGGCCGAGGCCGAGGCCGCCGACGCCACCTTTGAGTGCGCCTGCTGCTTCTCGACGGCCGTCTTCGAGGAGGTCACCACGTGCAGCGGCGGCGGCGGCGACGGCGCCGCCCACGTCGTATGCTTCCGCTGCGTCCAGCACTCGGTGCGCGAGGCCGTCTTCGGCCAGGGCTGGGCGCGCACCATCGACCCCAGCCGAGGCACGCTGCGCTGCCCGGCCGTCGACGGCAGCGGCTGCGACGGCGTCGTCCCCGTCGACCACCTGCACCGCGCGCTGCTAGCCGAGAAGCGCGGCGCCGACGTGCTGCACCACCTCGAGCGCCGCCTGGCCGACCACAGCCTCGTCGGCAGCGGCCTGCCCCTCGTGCGCTGCCCCTTCTGCTCCTACGCCGAGGTCGACGACATCTACGTGCCGTTTCATGAGGCCCCGCTGCGCGTCCGCGTCGACAGCCTCTACAGCCTAGCGTTCCTGCTGCTGCTGTTCGGCGTCACGCCGCTGCTGCTGCTGGTCGTCGTCGTGCTGCTGCTGCTGGCGAGCCTCGTGCCCGGGTTTCTGGCGCTGCCGCCCGTGATCGCGTCCTTTGTCGAGGCCTGGCGGGGGCGCCAGGCCGGCCTCTGGAGCGCAAATAGCAGCAACAGCAACAGCAACAGCAACAGCAACAGCAACAACAACAATAACAATAACAACAACAACAACAATAGCAGCAGCGGCAAAAAGAAGAAGTCACCGCCGCAGCAGCAGAGCTACCTGGGTGAGCAGCTGGCGGCGGCAGTGACGCGCTTCCGACGGCGGCGGCGGGGTCAGCAGTTCCGGTGCCAGAACCCGGCGTGCGCGCGGGCGTCGTGCCTCTCGTGCGGCAAGGCCTGGACCGACATCCACGTGTGCCACGAGTCGGCCCTGGTCGCGCTGCGCACGCAGGTCGAGCAGGCCATGAGCATGGCCATCAAGCGCGTGTGCCCGCGCTGCCACACGTCCTTTGTCAAGACGGCCGGCTGCAACAAGCTGACCTGCCCCTGCGGCTACAAGATGTGCTACGTCTGCCGCAAGGACATTAGCGCCCACGACGGGCCCGACGCCGGCTACCGCCACTTTTGCGAGCACTTCCGGCCCCACGGCGACGGCCGCGCCTGCACCCAGTGCCACAAGTGCAACCTCTGGGAGAGCGAGGACACCGAGGCCGTCCTGCAGGCCGCCCGCGAGGAGGCCGAGCGCCGCTGGCGCGAGACCGAGCGCCGCGACCTCAGCCTCTCCGAGCGCGCCTACCTGGAGACCGGCATCGCCCTGTCTCAGCCGCCCGCCCAGAAGGGCGGCGCCGTCGCCGTCGGCACGGTCGCCGCGAGGCGGCTGGTCGGTTCCATGTGGTGGCGGTCCTCCAGCAGGAGGGGCGCAGGCGACGGCGCCGAGGGAAGCGGCAGCAGCGGCGGCGGCGCTCGCCTTCCCACGACTGCGGAGGCGCTCGACTGGCTGCTGGAGAGCGTGTTTGTATAAAGCAACGGAGGGATACGATTTTACATACCAATTTTTTCTGCGCACAACAGCTGGACACGAAACGAGCATTGGCTATCACGACTTCTTTTTTCTTTTCATCTTTCAAAAATGTTCTGGCGGTCGGATGGGCGGCGAGTCATATTGCACTCCTTTTTGGTTTTCTGTTTTTCTATCGCTGTGGTTTTCTCATTACCCTCGCCGTCTTCCTTTTCCAGACGCCACTCTCTTGTAATACTTTTTTCTGCCGGGATTTTCTTAATTTTCCGCTCCTTTTTCTTCTTTATATCTGGCGTTCTGTTCCTTTACGAAAGACAAAACATAGCGCAAAGCCTCTCACTGTCTTATTTTCTTAGAGATATGGACCAAAAACTACTCAGTATTTAATAAGTGATATCCAAAATAATAAGTCTCATTTACTTTACAAAATAATTAAGGAACACTATGAAAAAAGTAAAATTGTACATGGTTCGCAAAACGTGCCGCAAACTCCCCACCTTTCTTTTCCTTCATCGTCTAAATCTTGCTCTTCTCCGTCGCCGACACCAGCTCGGCCGCTGCGCCGCCGATCGCCAGCTTGCCGGTCTCCTTGACCTTGGTCTGGAAGATGATCTTGTTCGGGTTGGCCTTGTCCTTCCACATCTCGGTCACCAGCGTCTGGCCCGGCAGCACGGTGCCGGCAAATCGCACCTTGATGTTACGGAAGGGACCGTATGTCTCGTACAAGGCCTTGCCCGCGATACCGAAGAAGCACAGGCCGTGCAAGATGGGGGTCTTGAAGCCGCCCATCTTTGCAAAGGCCGGGTCGATGTGCAGGGGGTTGTAGTCGCCGCTGAGACGGTAGATGGCAGCCTGCTCCTCGGTCGTCTTCTCCTCGACGACGGCGTCCGGCTTCCGGTCGGAAGGCGGGACGTTGGAGGCCGTGGAAGCACCGCGGTCTTGCGGCTTCTTGACGCCGCCAAAGCCGCCACAACCGCGCAAGAATACGGTCACTTCATTGTAGAACAGCTCCTCGCCGGTCTCGGCGTGCACAGTCGTGATGCCGTTGCGCACGATGGCGGCGTTGCCCTTGTCGACCACCTCCAGCAGCTTGCCATACGACAGCAGGCGCGCAGACGTGGGGATGGGGTACTTGCGGACTTCGAGGTACTGCTCGCCGTGAAGCAGCATCATGGGGCTGAAGTTGGGCACGATGTCGTCAAAGCTGTAGGGCATCTGAGCATCAAAGGGTGGGATGACGCCAAAGGTGGGAAGCACCTGGAAGTCGTCTGCGCCCTCGCTATAAGGAGGTTAGAAGACGAACATCAGAAGAAGGGAGACTGGCTGTCAGGGAACATACAAGACATATTTCAGATCCGTCCGCTTGGCACCGACACCCAGGTTATACAGCAGGGAGTCGCGCTCGGTATAGGTAAACTCGGACGGGGTCGGCTTCGCCGCCTTGGCCTCTTCAATGGCAGCGAGGTAGTTCGGAGCATCGTCATCATCAGATTCGGACTGCAGAGGGAAAGGCATTTTAACATCCAAATGACATTCTCTCTAACTATACATACAGATAGAAGCAAGAAGGGGGGAGCCTTTCTGTTTCATCCCCCCCCCCCCCCCCTCTTCGGCTCTACTACAACTCAAAAAAGGAAAATAATCATACCTTGGCCTTGATCTTCTTCTGCTCTTCGAAGTCCGCAAGAACCCACTTCAAGCACTCTTCAGCCTTCACCGGGTAGTCGGCCTTGCCGTTGTCGAAGTCAATAATGTCACTCCAGGCATTGGCGACAGCCTCCGGTGTGAGAGGCTTGTTGCGCGGGAACCTGACACCAGACGACCGCTCCCACCGCGTGCGGCCAGCCCAGCCGCTGCCGACCTCGTACAAGAGGCCAGAGGGGTTCTTCGGGACCTTGTCGCTGGACAGAGCCAGAACCAGCGGAGCGATGTAGTCAGGCTTGAAGGCCTGGACCAGCTCCTCGGGCAGAATGGTGCGGGTCATGGCCGTACCGGCGTTGGGGGCAATAGTGTTGACGTAAATGTTGTTCTTCTGGCCCTCAAGGGACGCGGCAAATGACAGACCAAGAATGGCGCATTTCTACGAAGAATTAGCAAGTAAACGAGAAACAGGAATATAAGAAAAGCACAGATTGTGGCTTACCGCTGCGGAATAGTTGGCCTGGCCGAAATTGCCGTAGATGCCGCTCGTGGAGGTGGTGTTGACAACGCGGCCGTACTTCTGCTTGACAAAGTAGGGCCAAGCAGCCTTGGTGACCTTGAAAGTGCCACGCGCATGCACGTTCAACACGGGGTCCCACAGCTTCTCGTCCATGTTGGCAAAAGCCTTGTCGCGGAGGATGCCGGCGTTGTTGATGACAATGTCGATGCGACCAAAGGCATCGATGGCAGCCTTGACGACAGCATCACCATCCTCAGCAGAGGCCTTAACACCGACAGCCTTGCCGCCAGCCTGCTTGATCTCGTTCACAACATCGTCGGGGTTGGCCAGGTCGTTGACCACAACAGCAGCGCCGTACTTGGCAAAGGCCAAGCTGTAAGCGCGGCCGATACCGGCACCGCCGCCGGTGACGAGAGCCACGCGGCCCTTGAAATTGGGCTCCTCGCCGCGCTCGTTGGGGCCCAGCTTGACAGAGTCCTCGAGCAGAGTCACGAAGTCGTTGGGGCCGCTGGGGTACTGCGAGTCTTCAGAGAAGTCGCCGATCTGATCCCACTTCTTCAGCAGAGCACCGGGGGTGTAGGTGTCGTCGCACTTGAGCAGCTGGCCGTTGGCGCGCTGCCAGCGGTACTTGGAGATGTGGCCACCGCCAACCTCGAAGATGGAGCCGGTCTCGCCGTCGTTGGCCGAGTGGCCGAGGAAGGCGACGAGGGGCACAACCCAGCTGGGGTCCAAGAGGGCTCGGAGGGCAGGGTCCATGTTCAGAGTCTCGGTCATGCGGCTGGCAGCAGCAGGCGAGATGGCATTGACGAAAATGTTGTACTTGGCACCCTCCTTGGCCAGAGTCTCAGTGAAACCGATGAGGGCGGTCTTGGCAGCGGAGTAGGCAGCCAGGTTGCCAGCGCCAAAGACGCCGGCAGCAGAAGTGGTGTTGATGACACGGCCGTACTTCTGCTTGCGGAAGTGAGGCCAGGCGGCACGGGTGGTCTTGTAGGCGCCCTTGACGTGGATCAGGATGTGGTCGTCCCAGTCCTTGTCGGTGGTCTGAGAGAAGGAGAGCTCGCGCAGAATACCGGCATTGTTGACCAGCACATCTATGCGGCCAAACGCCTGGATGGCTGTCTCGATGATCTTCTCGCCGACCGCGACAGAGTCGTAGTTGGCGACGGCCTGGCCACCAGCCTTCTTGATCTCCTCGACAACAGCATCTGCCGGCTGTGGAACATGTGGTGTTAGTGAACACTCTAGGCAATTGCAGGGCTTAGACTGAGAAGGAGGACCAAAAAGACTTACCCGTGATGCGGCACTGCCGCTGCCGGAGACTTGAGTGCCAATGTCGTTTACGACAACTTTGGCGCCCCGTGATGCGAAGAAGAGAGCATAAGCCTTACCGAGGCCGCCACCAGCGCCCGTGACGACGACGACCTGGTTGTCGAAGCGCAGCTCCTCAGACATTGTGTGTGATGTGGGAGGCAGAATGCAGAGGAGGAGGGATGAGAGGGAATAAGGGTATAGATGATTAGGAGGGAATGGGAGATCAAGAGATGAAAGAGGAGGAAGAACAAAAAGAAGAAGAAGAGGAAGAAAGGAGGAAGAAAACGGAGGAGGAATGAAGATTAAAAGATGATCTAATAATCACCACATGCAAAACTGGAAGACACGCCGGCGAGTCGACAAATTAGCCGGCCGTTGGTAAGCTATGGAGACGGGGGGGAGGGAGAGAGGGAGAGCACAGCTACGGAAGCAATATAGTTAATATGAACCTAGGATGTACGGACACAAAGGGATTGTCTGTGAGAGAAGAGAGACAATGGAGGGGGGATGTTGGTACGCGAGACAATGTTATACATGAGATACAAAAAAAAGCAAGACATGAAACCACCAAAAAAGCATATGCGACTGCATCCGTCGATGGAGACAATAAAAGACAGCAGCGGGCGGCGGCAGCACAGCCAGCTTAGCTGTAGCAGTAGTAGCAGCAGTACGGAGTAGCAGTAGTACATAGCAGTAGCAATGACGGCACCCAGTAGCGGCAGTAGTGACGGACGGCAGCAGCAGCAGCAGCAGCGAATCAGCAGCGAATTAGCAGCGAGTTAGCAGCTTCTTTTTCTGGGTCTCGGCAAGTCCAAAATTCCTCGCAATTCTTCAGCCGAGGCACGGCCAATAGCTTCTCCAGACAATGCGACGTAATTGCTGGCCGCTGGTCGTGGGACGCGCTACTGGCATTAGACGGATCTCCCGGTCTAGTAAGTGCGAATGTGGGACACCTTCCCCAGCAACGCAGGAAATGCCACTCCTCACTCCTCACTCTTCCCTCGTGATTGCCGAGCGGGGCACACTACGAGTACACTCTCAGTCTCTCCTGCAGAGGCGTTCCTTCTGTATTTATTGTTCATCTAGGCTTAGAGAGCTGATTGAATGTTGCCAAATGTGCAGTCTCGCCGTGTGGGGTTTCTCTTTTGGAGAAAGCTCCTTCTCCTACAAGTAGTAGTACGTATTGTAAAGCATCGGAGGGGCGAATTCTCCGTAGTTATTACTCCCTATAATACGACACATGGCAGCGCCTTCCACCGGCACAATTGCATTGTTGGTCGTAAACTCTCCGTTGGACTTTTGACGCTCATACCCCACAGTGTCGGATATTCTCTCCGCACTAGTTATTTGTCCTCAACTCCAACTTGACGCCCACTGTGGAGCCTTCAGCTTCTGTTCGTCTTATGGAAGCACCTGTTTCGGGTCACCTGAAGCAGGGAGGCAAAAACACCTAGGCACAGGCGCTCTCTATGGCTGATGAGAAAATGGGTGTCGTTTTCCATCTTCACATGTCAAATAGACAGGCACGGACAGTGCAAGCACAGTATTCGGCAAGGCTCTCGAGGCTCTCTTGCGACAGCAATCCCTGTTGTTTGTTTCTTACATACGTTGCCTCCTTTGATTACATACGATGTAATTAATACTCGTACTGTCGCATGAGATCACCAGGTCAGGTGGACAACGAGGCGAAAAGGTGGCTGGCGGTTTGACGGCGAATTGGCTGGCCGTCAACTCAGAGACGCACTCGTATATGATTAGTATATACGAGTACTCACAGAGGGGGTGTTGCCTCTAGACCATAGTACCCCGTGGGGTTGCGATGTTGTCAAATGGCCGTCGACGTCATCGCGGTCCCTCTTAAGAGACAGAGACAGAGAGAGAGAGAGAGAGACAGTCGAATTCTGCGCAAGATCAAGCAGATTTCCAAATTGCCTAGGCTGCGCGATTGCGACGGAGGGAAAGAAAAGGCGCTAATGTATGAGGGCTTCCCTCCTAAGTGCGCAGCCGTCTGCTTTTCGTAAGATTCCCGAAAAACGTGCAACACAGAACCGAGATCCGCGACCGGCACAACACAAACAAAAAAAAAATCATATACAGGAGAAACAACAGCACGAAAAAGAAAGCCATGACCTCCACGCCCGACGCCCCGCTGGGCTCGCGCATCGTCGACGACAAGTCGCCCATCTGCATCCCCTTCATCCTCGAGCGGCTGGAGGCGTACCGGCAGAAGCAGCAGCAGGCCAGCCGATCTCCGGCATCGGACCCTGCCGCCGCCGCCGCCGCCGCCGCCGCCGCCCCTCCGCGCCCCTTTTTCGTCGGCATCAACGGCGTCCAGGGCGTCGGCAAGAGCACCTTGGTGCGCACCCTCTACGAGACGCTGCAGGACCGCGAGGGCCTCGAGACGCTCGTCGTCAGCATCGACGACTTCTACCTCGCCCACGCCGACCAGGTCGCCCTGGCCGCCGCTCACCCGGACAACACCCTCGTCCAGGTGCGGGGCGAGCCCGGCACCCACGACACGGCGCTGCTGGCCTCCTTCTTCGACGCCATCGTCCGCGGCGCCCCCGCCCACGTGCCCGACTACGACAAGGCCGCCTTTGGCGGGCAGGGCGACCGCGCGGCGCCCACCGCCGCCAACCCGGGCCGCCTCGTCAACGGGCCCGGCCAGCCTCCGCTGCAGGTCGTCGTCGTCGAGGGCTGGTGCGTCGGCTTCCGGCCGGTCGCGCCTCAGGAGGTCGAGCGCAAGTGGGCGGTTGCGGGCGAGGCCGCCGCCTCTTCGGCGTCGGCGCCGGCGCCGCTCGCCTCCAAGCTACACACCCACAAGCTGGAGCACCTCCTCTTCGTCAACGAGCAGCTCGCCGCTTACGACTCCGCCCTCACCGACTACCTCGACGCCTTCATCCACCTCGACGCCGAGCAAACCCCCTATGTCTACGCTTGGCGCCGCGAGCAGGAAGCCGCCCTGCGCCGGGACCGCGGCACGGGCATGACCGACGAGCAGGTCGAGCGCTTTGTGGACGCTTACTACCCAGCCTACGAGCTGTTCGCTGACGGCGTGCGGCGCGGCGTCTTCACAGAAGCCGGCCGTCAGCTGCGGTTGATTGTTGGCAAAGACAGGCGTGTCAAGAAACATCTCGTCATATGACGGGAAGAGAGTTCAAGAAAGGAAGAGCAAGCCAAAAGAGAACAAAAATAGAGTCCGATTCAGACAGGAGCAGAGACTGTTCAAGATTCTGTACACACGTCAAAGCCATGTTTCATACTTCGTAAATACTGTCATAGACGTCATAATACCGCACATCACTCAACATTACAAAAATAAAGCAAAAAAAAAAGGAGGAAAAGAGAAAGAAAGAAAAAAAAAAGCCATATAGAACAGCCTCTTACCGTCCCGGACCATCACTGAAACAAGCATGCAAAAATGTCAGTAAATCAATAGCGCACTCCGTAGAGCCCCCGCCACCGGATCCAGTTTGCATAGCCATAAAAGCACTCGAGCCTCATTACGTGTCGTTAAAATTGCTGTCACTGTTCAAAATTGGCTGTCATAATTAATCCTTGGGGGTTAGTGTCTTGGTCTTTTCTCTAGTTGAACAAGGTGATAGAAGCAGCCGGTCGCAGGTCGACTTTGCGTCTCGGACCGATCTTTCCGACGGTAGAGTCGTTACAGCAGTTGACCGTTCCCCGTAATAGTACAACCTCCCTCCGCAATAATAATAACAGCAGACGAAGCGACAAGCCTCTAGGAAACAAAATGCTGTGCTGTTTCGCCGTTCCTCCGCTGCCGCAATCGCCGCTAAAACTCCACAACCTTGCCTCGCATCATACCCTCGCCCTCGTGCTTCAAGTCCCCAAGAGTGCGCTCTATGCTCTCGGCTTTGAGACGCACGGTCTTCTCGCGTGCGGTAATTTCCGCTTCGAATTCGGCCATCTTCTTCCGTTTCGCCTGTCGCTTCTCCCGGATCTTGTTCGACAGCTCAGCGAACTGCGTCAAGAACCAGTCGCCGCACTCATCCCAATCTTGCACGGACATCTCCGTGAAGAAGTGGTGCTGGCTGTTTCCATCTTTCGTCTTAAAATGAGCCAATCGCTCTTCGAGCGACAGATTAGGGAGGACGGCCGCTGCCTGCACGGCCATGCGGGCAGGGTCATGGTCGAACGGCTCGTCTCGTAGCTCGGAATAACTCATCGAGTGAAGCATGCTGTCGTCATAGTCTGGGCTGTGCCGCCGCTTGCGGCTCGTCTTCTTCTCCCTGCGGCTTCCACCGCCCGTCCCGATGCGCGGAAGCGAACTCTCTTGCAGACGCTTCTGCGGCACTGCAGGTGGCGGCTGTTGCGGTGGAGGTCCGGGTGGTGAACGCGCCTGGCGCGGTGTACGCTGGTTAGTGGCCTCATCGCCTTGGGAGGGCAAGTCGCTACCGTCATCTGTTTCTGGTCGCCCAAGCGCTCGTCCTAGCGGCGCATCTAACTCACGGAAAAGCCCCGAACGTTGGGCACCGAGATCTCGTTCTACGCTTCCTATTCTTCCCATAGTTCCACCGTTCACCTTGGACATGCTCTCGCTTCTCTGATGTGTTCGGCTTTCTGGCGAACCACCGCCTGCCTCATCGTGGTTGCCATGCGGTAGACGGTCAGAGAAAGACGACCGTCGTGTCGCCCCTCGTGCATCACGCAGAGCATACTTTGAATGTTTAAGAACAGGGATGTGCCTCGAAGGAGACCCATAAGGTGACCTCTCCGCATATGGATCGTCGGCATGTGCTGTTGTGTCTCCATTTCCGTTCGTTGGTAGTATACGGAGGATGCCGCGGTCGCCAACGAGGAGAGGTGTGTTCGGTTCTTCAGGGCCTCTGTCGCCCATTGTCCGTTCGTAGAGATGTTGCGTGCGTTGCTGCGGGAATGGGGTGTCAAAGCGACCAGGATTCCCTGGTCGTTGAAGTGGCCGTGCTGCCGCTGTTACGCTTTCAGTAAACATTGAGTTGATACTTGACTCTTCCCATATTTGTTGTTGCTGCTGCTGCTGTTGCGTCTGTTCAGAGGAACCTGGGGGCATCCGGTTGGTATCTGAGTTAGATCTTGCTCGCTGGAACGAAGGCTGCTTCTTTGGGAGTTCTTGCTGTTGCTGCTGCTGCTGCGGCTGTTTAGGGGAAGGGGATACTATGGGAAGGAGGCTGTTAGTTTGATGGATGGCAGAGGTGCCGCGCATGGGAACAGGAACGGGAATCTTTGCCGCCTCGGCGAGCAGCTGCCGGGCAGAAAGCGGAGGCGGTGGCTGTATGAGATGTGCTGTACCAGACTGAGAAGAGGGGATTTTAGGGCTGCCACCCGGCCCGCCGTTGGTACTGTTGATGTTATTGTTGTTGTTGCTGTTGGTGTTGTTGCCCTTGGGCTCGGAACTTCGCATATATCGCAGCATCTTGAGTTGCGTAGCGGGCATCATCGCCTTGCGGAGGCACGACAGACAACTATGGGCAGTAGTGGCGGCGGCGGCAGCTGCTTGGGAAGCGGCGGCCAGTGGTGTCGGCTGTGACCACCGCTGGTCTGCGGTGTGCTCTATGGGGATAGGCGGCGTACTATAGCCTACGGTCGCTATAGGGGAGGTCGCAGGTACCGCCGTTTTTGTAGTAGCCCCTTGTAAATCTGGGGAGGGTAAATGGCCTCTGCCGCGAGCGAGAGCGGCCGCGTATTAAGAGTGAAGCAACATGCGGCAACGCGGTGCAACTGGAGAGCAGTGTCTGCAAGCCAGAGCAAATTTGGACCAAAGGCGCGTGAGTGTGTGAGTGGACTTCTTTTTATTAAGCCACTACTACCAGTCGTATGCGTGTGTAGTGAGTGTGTTCGTGCGTTCGTGCGTTCGTGCGTGCGTGTGCGTGTGTGTGTGTGTGTGTGCGTCCGTGTGAGCCGTCCCCTTTTTGTCCGGCAGCGTCAGCCTGTGGGTTGTATGGCTGTGAAAGCAAGAACCTGCTTGCCGCCTTGTTCGTTTTAGGAAGAAGGCCGGCGAAAGAAAAGAGTTCGCTGCAGTCAGGGTGTTATAATGGCTGGCTCCGACGCGTCGTGAGGCGTTGGGCTCCGAAGAGAGAACGGGATTGGAATTGGGTTGATCTGCTCGACAGCGATAGGGAGGGAGGAGAAGAGAGATGTAAGAGGAGAAAACAAATGGCAGGACGGAGATGAGCAGAGACGGCGGATGTTGTTTGTTTCTGGACTTTCGTGGTTCCAATGGCGACGAGAGGGAGGCACACGAAGTCAGGTGAGCTGCAGGGTCGCTCTTCCCTCGTTTTAATGTAATCACTTTAATTGACTTTCTGGGTGGGTGAGTGGGGGAAGCAACGCCTCAACGCCTCAACGCCTGAGGACCGGTGCAGAAACCCCCCTAAGCGCATCAAGCTAGCGTCCTGCTCTGCCGCTTGTCCAGCAACGTGCTCTGCCCGGCCGCTGGTCCACTCATGAATGCCAATTGCCAACCGTTTTCCAACAACCTTACAGGCCGCCTCACATCTCTGTCTGCATCGAGACAGGTCAACGATGCCAATTTGCAGTCGCATTCTGCATTCTGCACTCTGCATACTGCACTCTGCAGTGTGTACTGTCTGCAACCTGCATTGTTCGGCCGCAATGGAACGAGACACAACCCTCCTGTCTGTTGAGTTGGCACTGTTGCGCCATTGGCAAATAACTAGCTGTATTGTCCTATTCTACTCTGCTATTTCCATCATCATCTCTCCTGATTCTCTCTGTTCTCTCGGTCCTTTTATTTCCCTCTTGTTTTTTATTCTCTCGTCATCTTCAATCCCACAATGTTCTCTGCTTCATTTCTTTCTTCGCGTAAACCCATGGCCGCTCCTATTTTCATAGCAAGAGATAGTTTCTGTCTTCTATCTTTTGTCTTTAACTATCTTTGTTTCCTTATACTCTCTAGTCGACACCCCACACCGTTCATCCCATTCATTATTTTGGCTCAACCCCCCGTTTTCTTCAAATTGATGCAACCTTCAGCCCAACCATCCAAGTTTCTAAGTTCTTGGCGCCTGACCACAGAGAGAAGGTCGACTCCGATGGCGGTCAAATACAAGTAAAAAGAAAAAAGAACCTTCATAAACTCTAAAATATAGGCAAGCCGCAGCGGACAACTGGCCATTGGGCCGTTATACAGTTTGCAAAGCTTTGACAGACTTCAACCTATGGCTGGATAGTTTGCGGCCAGATGGCCCACATGCCTGTTCATTATTCGCTCTGATTTACAAAGAAAGTCGCTTCGTTATGCTTTGTTTAGCGATAGCTTCCCCTCTCATTAAAGACCGTTTTAGGTTTTCTTGTACTGCTTGATTGCCATAATGCGCAACGCGGGAGTAGTTCACCTCCATTTCCAGTTCAACCGCTCTCTTCATCTCAAGAAAGTGAAATATCTCATACTTCGGGACCACATTCCCTCAAAATGGTGCTTGCGCGAACATGTCACATGGACATGAACGTACAGAGCAGCTAATAGTCCACACATCCAAACTCTTAGTGCCAACTTTCTTAAAATCTTTTCTTTTTTTTGGATGCTGTTATAAGAAGATAAGCAAACAAGCAGATGAGAAAGATAAGAGTCGCCTGCGGCGGGAAGCGCGTATTCGCAAAAGCGAGGGCATTGTCCAGATAAACGAGTATAGAAATGGTAGAGCACCTTCCATGTGGTAGAGTGAACTTTCTTATCTGAATGAGAAAATTGAGAATGAGAACAAAAAATGACAGTCGGCTGCAGCCCTCTTCTATACCAGATCATCTTGGCTAGGTCACTTGCCAGCCGTCGCGAACGCAGCAGCCATGACGTGTTAATTCTGTCAGTCTTGAACTCGGCCGTGGCCATGCATATTGTATTAGTGGTTGAAGTTCGGTCTAGCGGCACGCATCCTTACCATGTCGATCCGGCGAGCAAAGTGGAAGAAGCTAAAAAAACCGTTGATGCTACCCACACCTTGTCTTGCGTTCTGTTGTGTTATCATTCACGATGTACTTTTGCGAATGCTTGATCGTACATACACAAGTTTGTGGACTTGTGATGCGTTAAATCGATAAGATAAGCGGTAAGAGGAATGTATGTACAGTAGTCTTGGTTGGCTACGTCAGCGGGGCTGCCGAAGGTCGGCTCTTTAAGCGTATGCTTAGATTTTGAATTTCCAATCAACGGCCAAGCGCAAATATTCTTTCGCCACTTACCAATCAAGTCATCACCATTTGGCTTTGGAGGGGGGGCACGTTTTGTCTCGCTATTTTTGTCTGTCTGCATGCTTCTTTCTCGAGACGATTCAAACTCGGCTGCGTAGACCGCGAAATACGACATTGCTCAAAAGTCACGGCCGGCAAATGCGATAGATTTCTGCAGCCTGCGAGAAAGGTGCGCAGCCAATAACACGCCCATATTCACACCATTCGAACGGCCGCGATGGCCCCGGCGTTGGACCTGCCAGAATCCGTCGAAGATGTCATCGCGAACCCGCTGAAGGCGAAGCCGCAGCTCGTTGCGCCGGAGCCAGAGCACTGCCCAGGCCCGGAGTCAGAGCAGGCCGGCCAGGCAGACTCGTGCGCAGGCTGTCCAAACCAGGAGATATGCGCCTCGGCGCCAAAAGGACCGGATCCTGACATCCCTGTTATCACTGCAAGGTTGGAGAATGTGAAGCACAAAATTTTGGTGCTAAGTGGAAAAGGTGGTGTAGGAAAGGTGAGCCAAATAGGACCTCTAGAGGCACACACGTGGACAACGCATCTAGGCTAACACACCCTCTTTCTCTCCAGAGCACCTTTACCACGCTTCTCGCACACGCGTTTTCCGCAAACCCAGAGAGCAATGTCGGCATCATGGACACAGACATCTGCGGGCCAAGCATCCCCAAGATGATGGGCGTCGAGGAGGAAACGATCCATGTCAGCAGCGCTGGCTGGTCGCCCGTGTGGGTGGCGGACAATCTGGGCGTCATGAGCATCCAGTTTATGCTGCCAAACCGCGACGACGCCATCATCTGGCGCGGCGCAAAGAAGAACGGCCTGATCAAGCAGTTTCTAAAGGACGTCGACTGGGGCGACCTAGACTTTCTGCTGGTGGACACGCCACCGGGCACAAGCGACGAGCACCTCAGCGTGAACGCGTTTTTGCAAGAGAGCGGCATCGACGGCGCCGTGCTGGTCACCACGCCGCAGGAGGTGGCGCTGTTGGACGTGCGCAAGGAAATCGACTTCTGCCGCAAGGCCGGCATCCCCGTGCTGGGTCTGGTGGAGAATATGAGCGGCTTCGTGTGCCCCAAGTGTCGCCACGAGAGCCAGATCTTCCGGGCCACCACGGGTGGCGGGCGTGCCTTGGCGGAGGAGCTGGGGCTTCCGTTTCTGGGCGCTGTGCCTCTAGATCCGCGCATCGGCATGGCCTGTGACTACGGCGAGAGCTTCTTCGACTCCTATCCTGACAGCCCGGCATGCGCGGCGCTGAAGACGGTGGTGCGATCGTTGGCCAAACAGATGGGGCTCGCTGCCGACCAGGTCCTGCCAGATCATCAGCTGGACGAGGAGAAGAATGGATTCGGCGCATCATAACCATCAAGATAAAAATGGGGAAAAAAAAAGGAAAAGCGATGCATTGCATATTGTCGTACATCTCGTCTTATTTCTTGCATGTCATTGTCAAATTATAATGAGTCACTGACTTTTCATCCTACTTCGTTTCTCTTGTGTCTCTTGTACTCTCATTAACGAATATATTCAAAAAGAGAGCGCCCTTGCCGTTATCCGTAACACGTCCCATAACCCAGAAAGGAAGGTACAGCAGAAAAATAGGA
This sequence comes from Hawksworthiomyces lignivorus, assembly GCA_002917075.1. Taxonomy (NCBI): domain Eukaryota; kingdom Fungi; phylum Ascomycota; class Sordariomycetes; order Ophiostomatales; family Ophiostomataceae; genus Hawksworthiomyces; species Hawksworthiomyces lignivorus. The sequence goes on along the minus strand of NTMA01000039.1, from coordinate 360,417 downwards.
AAATAAAACAAATTCGGTGCCAACCTCGTCCCTTTTCATGAATCTGAAATGTATTGTGCAGCTCTATGCCGCCCCCAGTCTCTGCGGCAGCTCGTCAAAGTCCTCCGTAGACTCAATGTCCAGCACCTTGCCGACCTCGCTCGTGTTGCGCATCAGCTCCTTGGCGCCGGCGTACAGCATACGCATCTCGCTATTGCAGGTGATCGGGAGGTAGTAGAGCAGAACATATGGAACTGAGAGGCGGCCAGATGGCTGACATGAATTGTTAGAGACACTAAAGGCAGTCTATCGTGCTCTGCTGGGAAGGTTGGACATACCAGGGTCATCGGGTAGCTGAGCAGCACAAAGCGCGGCGAGTTCTCCGGCAGATCGTCGGCGATCTCGTCCAAGCTCTTGTAGACCGTCTTGTCTTCATCTTGGCGGATCTCTTTGGTGTTCTTGTCGATGAAGTCTGAAAGAGGGCAGATGACAAAGGTAAGAAGACTGACATCACCACTGCAGCTAGGGACAGACAGGAGTCTTACAGATAACCGCTTGTGGGTTATTGGCTCGAGAGGTGCCTAGGCGGAACTTGCGCAACTGGTCCTTTGTCTCCTGGGAGAAGGTGTAGAGTCTAGCTTCGGAACTCTGACGAGCAAGAAAGCAAGGTCAGCTGGGAGAGAATGGGACTATTTGCGCAACAGCTTAGTTTCCTGAGGAAAGGAGGTCCAATACCATGATAGCCGTTTAACATAAAGAAGGGTAACACTCGTAGATCTGAGACAGAGAAAGCTTGGTTCGGAACGTGTGTAGCAGCAACAGTAGGTAGTACCCTTGCTGGTTTGATGTCAGAATACCTTGAAGCTTTTAGAAGCAACTAAACAGGCCACGCGGGGGCGGGGGAAGGTCTCCGAGTGTGAAACCACTACGAGCAGCTATGTACTGCTTCTGGCCTCTCACGCTCCAAGTGCTAATAGTATGTACATACTAAGTCCGCACGTTTGCGGCTGGTCCTATTTCATCCCCCCTCTGTTATCCGATTCTCCGCCTACCGTAACGGTAATGGCACGACCCGGTTTCGCCATTGCTAAGCCGTCCTCTTTCATGGCTGGCTAGCTGCTGCTCCCCCTCATTTTCTCTTGTCCTTCTCGACCGATCCTCTCCTTGAATCTTGATTGAACAACATCGTCGCACTACAATCCAGCGATACAGAGCCCATGTCGCAGCGCCTGGCCCACGTCCTCCGTCACGTGTCCGGCCCGTCTTCGCCGATCATTCGCTCCGCTTCAGCTACTGTATCGATTTCAGCGTCCCCTCTTCCCCGGACGACAGCTCCAGCTCTTGCTGCCAGCCCAAGGAGCAGTTTTATCACAGCTGCCAAAAGCCCGCGATCCACCATGGGGGAACCGTCCACAGCCGTGCGAAATGCAACCAAGCCCATCCACACTGCCGCATGTCTCATCATCGGCGACGAAGTGCTGGGCGGTAAGGTGTGTTTGCAGATATCGCAAGGATGACGCAATGCCTTATCAAAGCATTCACTGAAAGTTCGCACTCATCACTAACTGATTTTTTTTTCTGGCACGGCATTCAGACAAAAGATGTGAGATTTCCAGCTCTACTGTCCAAGCCAACAGACCATGATATCAACGTCTCTCCTCCTTGTTTAAGCCGTGGGCCTGGCGGCTGACGAGGTTGCTCTTAGACCAACTCTGCCTTTGTAGCGAAGTGGTGCTTTCAATTAGGAATTGTACGTCTCCCCATTCCTCGGCCGGGGAGACGGCCCTAGTCGGCCATGCTCACAGACTTATACATGCAGAGTTTGAAAAGAGTCGAAGTCATTGAAGACGACGAGAGCCAGATCATCGAGGCCGTCCAGCGCATGAGCGAACGCTACGACTTTGTCGTAACTAGGTACACTGTCCGGAGGGGAATGCAGGGCACGAAAAGACTTCACAGTGACATGGCATGGCTAACATTGGGCAGCGGAGGAATTGGACCGACGTAAGCAGCTGGCGGAGAGAGAGGAGGCAGGTCCGGGCGGGAGAAGCGGTGACGGCTGATCAACTGTAGACACGATGATATCACCTACCCGTCCATTGCCAAGGCATTCGGGCTGAAGCTTCAGCTCTATGAAGAGGCCTATGCGCGCATGCGCAAGCTCTCGAAGCCGCACCCGTCACGGCAGACCGTAGACTGGGACGAGGACTCGCCGGCGCTGCGAGCTCGGCTGCGCATGGTTGAGCTGCCAACAGACCCGGCGATTCCGCCCGAGAAGCAGTTCTTATTTCCGCGCGAGGAGCTGTGGGTGCCGGTGTGCGTCGTCAACGGCAATGTGCACATTCTTCCGGGCGTGCCGAGGCTGTGTAAGTGTCGGCTCCGGAGCGCCATCTCAGCCTCCCAACCCTTGCACTAGTGGTCGTTGACGTGCTCATGCTTCTACAGTCGAAGTTCTTCTGGAGAACCTCAAGCCGACCCTGCTCCCCCGGTTGGCCGATCCCGAAGGCAAAGGCATTGGGCGCATCCTGATCTCGACTCCCCTGCCGGAGAGCATCGTAGCGCCGTATCTGACAGAGCTGGCGGCGCGCGTTGAGCCTCAGGGCGTCAAGGTGGGCAGCTACCCACGGTGGGAGCGGAAACGCAACACGGTGACGCTAGTCGGGAAGTGAGTAATTTCCGAGGACCATTTTCCTTCCCCGCATTCTGCTTTCTTCCCTTCCCGAAGGGCAGTGACAGAAGAGATCGCAAAAACTCAGACTGCTGACGTTCAAATAGAGACCAAGCCTTGCTCGAAAGACTAGTACCAGAGGTGGTAGAAAACGTGCAGGGCCGCCGCATCTCAGTCGAGGGCGAGGACGACGAATCAGACGGGGAGGTAGCGTAACGGAAGGTCGGTGTGTGGATTCGGCAGGACGGCCGAGCCGGGTTAGTAGGCCTAATATAGAAGACAAACGTCATGACACAAACACCATACTTGACAGACAACCTAAGGCGCACTCGTACAAAATCTGGCGATCCCGGGACATCGTCATCTATTAGTGCTCCCGTCGACTGCCATATGTCGGCGTGTCCGAAATTTGAGCTCCGTTTCGCCTCTGGAAAATTTGGGGGCGACTGAAAAAAAAAAAAAAAAACAAGAGGCTACAAGAGGCTGCAATCAGCTTCGCGCTGCGTTATACATGCACGTGGGTACCATACAAAAAAGATTTTTTCATGCAAAGAGGAGAATTCCTTGTCCGCTTTTACAATGTCAGGGGTTGCAACAGAGAACCAGAGATGGAGGGGAAGAGCGCACGCCGTATAAGTCTAGATGCAGCAACATCTCCAAAGAGCGAGACGCAGTCAGCCAACCCCCCACGTTTTATCCAGACATTCTTTGTGATGATGTATGTCCAAGGTCTCCCCCTTCAGTCGGTTCTCTACTTGTCTTCAAATACGGCGATCGTCACAAAAAGCGTAAGGCATGGCACGATGATCTTCGCCCTCCATTCTGCGCGGGAAGATGTGTTCAGCAGGCTCTTCTTCAATCCCAGCTACCATGGTGGTTTCACCTGCTTTGTTCAGGCAAGTCTAACGCCGTATTAGGAACAGCGGATGCATTGCATTTTGGTTTTTCGTCTTTTTCTTTTTGTTCATGGGCTGGCTTTGAATCTCTTATCTCTGTCGTGGGCGTTGAGGTCCGTGTTCACTGTTCATTTCTTGTCTTCCTGTCTCTGCTCCACACTCTTCACGCATGGCGTTGCATCTAATACCGAGTATGTTTCCCTCTCAAATTTGCCCAGCCCTCCTTCAATTAAGACAAGAGGCTAGGCTTAGAGAGCCCCAGAAGAAACGAAAATAGTTTCGTGTTCTGTCCCTCCCTGCTCTCCGATCGTCGTTTCTCAACGGAACATTCTCCTGCAAGGCAGATCACTATCATCCACTTTGGCTGTCTGCTACGGAAACATCCAAGAGAACTTGAAAAAGGTGTACAAAATCCAATAAAATCAAAGATATGCGAAGGGCCACAAGAGCGCAGAGGAGCAAATCTTTGGCATGTCATAAACTCTCATCCACGAAACGGCCTATCAGCAGCATGGCCACTCCCACCCATTTGCCCCCGCGCTTTCCGAACACAGCTTGCTTGCGCCAATTTCTCTGCCTATGGGTACGAGTATAATTACAGACCACTACAGGAGGAGTTAAGTACTTCCCTCCGCACGTAAACGTCGTCTTAATAGTGTAGTTGTATGTTGGGCCCCCTTTCTCGATTTGTTCTAGAAGAATTCCTTTCTATTTAATCTCTCTCCAGCTGGCTCATTTTGGAAAACTAATCCCAACGTGGCGCTGCCATTGGCTTTTGGGCCACACCATCATTTTCCTTTTGTGTCCACGCTGCTTCGCAATCATGATTTGCCTCTACGACCTAGTTATCTTTCCATTTATTACGAGCTGTTCACCGAGCAAAGATGATAAAAAAAAAATCAAAGAGGATTTAATTTTTTTTTAACTAGTTCAAATGGTGTGCCGTATGATTTTGTCGATCCACTCAACTTTCTGATTGTCTTTACATTGTTACCCCCTTCGTCTGAGCGGTAATGCGAACCATGATTTGTTGATTTGAGGACTAGTTATCTATGTCTGAATTGGATTATACTTTGTTCGGCCTGCTGCAGAGTATTTCTTCAACATGGCAAAGATCTGGTGTGCCCTGGAGAGCTCGCTTTGGTTCAACGGCCAGCCTATTGATTTGTTTGCTAATATTTGTTTGTCCGTTGTTGGCTAAAAGGGGACATTTTGGCAAAACGGGGCAGGAGCAACAAGCTTTGAGAGCTGTACTCTCTGCTCGCCCGAGAGCCCCCTCCTCGTCTTCGCGTGTTTTTTTCTCTTCCTAAAAAGTCGCTGGACACTGTGCAAACAAGCGCTATTTCCATGGCCAAACTTACTCGCTAATCACGCTCTAGCTCGTCCATTTAGACACTAAAGCTGCCATTAGGTCGTGTCAGGGTGCTAGTATCCGCGGGTAGGGAAAGCGAGACGGTCTGGAGAGTCGGCTGCCTTGCTCCAGTTGCCTTGCTCTGCAATTATGTGATCCCCTGCCCTTGCCAAAGTGCATGCAGGTCGCCACGGGGCAAAAATGCAGTAACAGTTGGAGAGGAAAGAGAATTGGACAAGCAAAATTCAGATGCACTGCAGGAGGGGAGAGGCACTTTGGACCTGCAGAACCTTGCAGGCCGTGCAGCAAATGGCATGCGATGGCGAGCTGCCAGGCCTCACTGGCTTCTTACTCGCTGGCAGGATAAGCATTTAGACTTATTTGATATTGCTGCGTCTTCCAAATTAACTTGCTGTGTGGTCGTCGGTCTTTATCAGTATCCCCGGGACAGCAATGTACGTACCTTTTCACTTATATAGATGGACATATTCCGTGCATCTTTTCTAGGGTTTTTTTTATTGTTCCCGTTTGTGTGCCTAGGAGATTGAAGGATGTATGAAAAAGTATAAGGGGGCTCGTCCCTTTGCATATGATTGCTTGTCCAACCATTTTGTAGCCAACCACCCCGCCGCCTCTTTCCGGAAACAGTATCCGCACAGTGTTGCATCTATCCCCGCTTCGGGAAAAGACCTGGGAGAGAGAAGCGAAACAACTTCAATGTGACAAGACTAGACTAGCTATTCGTTACCGAAGCAAGGTTTTTTCGATGTATATCGTTTTCCACTTCTTCTGCGACTACCTCTTCCTCCTATTCCTCTTTTTGGCGCCCGGACCCCTGTAGACATGGAAACGACCCTTTCGCCCAGCCTCCAAAAGGGAACGCTCTCGCCAAAGCTTAAGAGTCGATAGGCTTAAGCTCGCAAGTGCACAACGTTATGTATGGAGTAGCTAGCCCACGGCAGCAAAAAAGAGACAATTCGTACGAAAGGAGCACGGCAACTCCGGTCTGAATAAAAGGCGTAGATGAAATTAGGGGGAGAAAGTGTGGACAACCGGCGGACGAGAAGAGGGGAGCGGAGAGAATGCATTCTCCGTACGGGTCACATCTGAACGCGTTGGGGATTGCTCCGGTGGTGCTCCAGCGGTGCTGTAACGGTGCGACTGCCGCTTGGCAGGAAGAACTTGTGCTGCTCGCACTGCTCGTGCTGCTTGCACTAACTTGTGCTGCCGGAGGCAGACCGTTGGATTCTGCCTGGGGCTAGAGCATGTGAAGGAGAGCAAGGTCTGTAGCGAAGGAGAACAGACGGACAAGGGGATTTGAGGAGGTCAAGAAATACGCATACACTAACAGGGCTAGCTCTGTTGGGTTGAAGCGAGATAGTCGCGCCCTCGCCTTGTGGGTTTATGGAGCACACAGCAAAATTGCTAGCAGGTAGCTCAGATATACAAAATTGAAATACCTGGTACTGCTCAAAGGTACAGTATGATATGGCGTTTTAGGTACATATTAGCCTACGAGTAAAGACTAAGCCTACACCGCGAGCCTGTCATCGACCGTAGCCTTTCACCTTACACTCAGCAAGAAGCCAGCATATCCGGGCGGAAGCATATGATTGGGGCCTGCTTCGATTCGTCTTCCTGCTGGTGCTGACGCTGCCGCCGCCGCCGCCTTACAGCTCTGACGAGGTGAGAGAAGATGCTCCACGGTCTGTGTGAATGGGTCGGTTTTCCAGAGGAAGGAATCACCCCTGCTATTTCCATTGCCTCTCTCCTTCCCCCATCTTTCCCCATGTGAGTGCTGCAGGGAGGTGCGAATGCAAAATACAAGGCAAGACGGCCAGACGGCTAGGCCAGCCAGCGCTTGATAGTGTCTGCCACACCAATCCGACCCCATAGAAAGCTGCGAAATACAGTACTACTACAACCGCCAATGCCACCAGTACTACTCCGTACCAGTCCCCATCACCACCACCACACCACTTTGACGCACACACCCACACTCTCCAATCTGCTTCTCTGGCGCCGGAAACCTCCCCCCCCTCCCCTGCACTTTCCCTTTTCATTCCTTTTTCCTTCTAGTGCAGCACTTTGCGACTCCTTTTTTTCTTCTTGCCTGTCTCTTCCCTGTTGGCTGGTTTCTTCTACTCGTTCTTTCCCCTTTATCTCTCCTTCCCTTCTGTTCCTCCTTCCTCCTCTTTGTTTCTGCAGTCTTCGTTTATTCGAATATCCTTCTCGTATTATTGTTTCTTTTTCTCAGTTTCGTTTCTTTTTCTTCTTTGCCTTCCTCTCTCTCTCTCGGTTTCTCTCTAATCCGGATTTCTTTCATATTTGTCCTCACCCTCACCGACCTCCTTCAATCGACATCTCCCCCCTTCTACTTGCCACGACCACCATCTTTTTTTCCGCCACATCTTCATAAGCCAGCGATCTAGCTAACCTCTCATCTCCCTTTCTACCGCTCCCAATCTCGTCACCGACGGCAATCAACGTAAACTGCATCTTCAGTGTACAATAATTGTTGCCCCGGCCGATCACAGCATTGTAACATCCGGCTGCCTCCACCTAGTGAAGCGGGAACAAACGCAGAAGCCGAAGACATAAAACGGAAAGCGACAAGGGAGGCAGATAATATAAAGGGATACAGCGCGCATCCCCGCCCTCCCACCCTTCGTATCAATTGATCATCAACTAGTCCCAACCCCGTCTAGAGATTACACCTCAGTGCCACTATTGTCCTCGTCCTGCACATTTTCCGACTATCTTTCTGGCCTGTCCCAAAAATCGAGATACAGAAGCAGAACGAAATCCCACATAATTCCATAGAATACTAGTGGTGCCATTCTCCTCCCACATCCTCTACCTCAACCCAACAACGGTACGCAGCCGGCTCGAATAGCACTGCTAGCCCACCGCCAGTTCTCGTTTCTTTCGCAAACGTACGTTTCTGTCTCCGACCGTCGGCATTCGCCATCTTTGGAGAATCGACTTTGCAGCGGAAGAGTCAGGCTTTAATCTTGGCCCTTGATTTTTTCCAAGCTCACACCTAATCCGTTCAAAACATCCCCCTTTTTTGTCGCACCGTACGCACCCGCGTACGTTTCGGCATAGATATATCCAGCAATGGCGTCCAAGGTACGACAGTATGATCTTTTACCAGTTTTGTGTGCCTCGTAGTTACTTTCCTTTTGGTGCAAGCTGTTCAAAGCTTTTCTCTCTTCTTGGCACTGGCTTCTCCTCGGCTTGCTGGTGTGTGGGAACCTCTGCCACCGGCGCGTTCTGTCTTGATCCACATTCCACGCGCATGCGCGTCAACGAGCAATCCCGCCTTGAGGCAGGATTTTTGGGATATTTTGGTAGAAGATATGCTGGGTTAACAGATGGCTAATTCGTGTGATTGTATTTAGTTTCTCCGGGAATACAAGTTGGTTGTGGTCGGCGGTGGTGGTGTAGGCAAGTCGTGCCTGACCATCCAGCTCATCCAGAGTCATTTCGTTGACGAATATGACCCAACAATCGAAGGTGAGTTGCTTCCTCCGGGACTGGTCAAATTCTTCACGTACTTACATAAAAACGACAAATACTAACGCGGGGCATTTATCTTAGACTCGTACCGCAAGCAGTGTGTCATTGATGATGAGGTTGCCCTGCTCGATGTGTTGGATACTGCCGGTCAAGAAGAATACTCGGCAATGCGCGAACAGTACATGCGGACCGGCGAGGGCTTCCTACTAGTCTACTCGATTACGTCGCGGCAAAGTTTCGAGGAAATCACCACATTCCAGCAGCAAATCCTGAGAGTCAAGGACAAGGACTACTTCCCTATGGTTGTGGTGGGCAACAAGTGCGATTTGGCATCCGAGCGTGAGGTGTCTCGGCAAGGTAGGTGGACCGTCAGCCATCAAGAACTTGCACTTTTGTGTTAGCAGACGAAGAAATCTAGCAAGGCACAAAGAAGCTGACTTGGATGGTACAGAGGGCGAGGCGCTGGCACGGTCATTCGGCTGCAAGTTCATCGAAACATCAGCAAAGTCACGGATCAACGTCGACAAGGCTTTCTACGATATCGTTCGTGAAATTAGACGGTACAACCGCGAAATGCAAGGCTACTCAACTGGCAGCGGCACATCCAATGTCGGCGGACCAGCCAATAAGTTGGAAGTCAGCGACAATGATGAGGATGCCGGCTGCTGCTCCAAATGTGTCGTTATGTAAACAAGCAGCGTACAATGCTTGTAGGGGCTGTTGTGTTGCGAGAAAGAGGAAGAGAGGATGTTCTAGCTTTAGTCGTCAGTGAGGATGGGTTCATGGCTTAATCTTGTGAGCACAGGTGCGGCAATGCGACCTGTGGCGCTTCTGTGGCACTGCTGTTGCAGATGAGAGAAATGCTGCATCTAACCCACGGCACACGACCAGCTTGCTAGTAGGCCGGCAACAGGAAACTGGGACGGCATTTAAGTAAGCCCGAGGAGGGGTGCAGTGGGAAAAGCAGAAGCTTGTGTCATCTTCCAGCGTGACGAGGCGGTAGCCGCATCATTACAAATCCGCCGGTCGAAGCTGACAGCTGATACCGGATATTTGGCTTCGGTTTGCCATCTCTCATCTCCTGGCTTTTGGAAAGATTTGGACGGAGTGAACAAAACTCAGGCAGCAGTCGTTGTGTTACATGCCTGGCCGGGCATTGTTTCGTCGAATTCCAGCTCATGTTAAGGGAAAAGGCGCCTTGTATTTTGCGTTCATCCTATCACTTTAAGCTCTTATTTCTGTTTTTCTTCCAGTTTTGTCCATTTGTGTCAACGATAAGACACACCAGATTTTTTTTTTCTTGACTTATTCTAATGCGCTGCTTTTGTTCATTTGTTTGTTTCTGGCACATCCGTTTTTTCTCTTGTCTGGGGCCTTTTCCTTCTTCCGTTTCGTTTACTATCTGCCTTGCCGTCCCCGTTATTTTGTTTTCTTTGTTTGGGAAAAAGTATCCAATGAAAGAAAGGGGCTCAAAATCAAAACTTACTATTGTGTCCTTTCTTTCTAGAAACATTGTGTTCAATTCTCAGCGACAGGGACAAACAACGCATTGTAATGTGCATCCGCATAATTTCTGCTAAAGTAATCAAGGCAGCTATTAGCAAAATAATGGAAGTAAATACGATGCCCGACACGGTCAACTGGACTCCAGGTTTCGATCCTGTTCATACATGGTCGTGAAGGCCTACTTAAAGCATCGTGGTTGGTACAATGCAAGCCTGTCTTTGTCTCCTATGCAGCCAACCTCGATACCACTTCTCACCAGCCTATATTTGCTCTCCACCCTAAACTTGAGAATAGCGGACCAGCAGTCCCGTCCTAACCAAGGCCGCGTTCCGAGGCCACATCAGTCATTGTTAATATCAATTGGCTATGGCTGGTGACAACAACATTCTAGGCGGACTCCTTGGCCTACAGCTGCCACCTATATCTGCAGCTGATCTATCTCAAGATATTATTGACATGCTCAACGACCCGTTATTCGGTCCTGATGATCTTGCTGCGCTACACCCAGACAATATGGACCCCATTGCGTTCCAAATTGACTGGGTGGCATTTAACGCTGGTGCGCCTCCTCAGGCTGGTGCGCCTCCGCTGGCTGATGCACCTCCGCCGGCTGGAGCCCTTGCCCCGGCTGGAGCCCTTGCCCCGGCTGGTGCTCTTCCTCCGGCTGCCGCTCTCCCCCCTGTTGGCTCTCGTTCCCGAGCTGGTGCACCTCCTCCAGCCAATACATCTGCGCAGGCGGCCCATGGCACAATTGTAGGGATTTCCAGACCGCGAGCAGCTCAAGGTACGTCCACCCGCAGCAAGTTCATTCGCGGCAAGTCCATTCGCAATAAGTCCGTCCATCACATGGTGACCCGTCGCATGGCGCGCCAAACTGCACCGAATCGCAACCCCCGGCACACCAGGACACCGTCGAGGACTGGGCTTTCGCGGAGCGCTCGTCGGTTGGTGCAGGTACGAACCAAGCCGGCACCTGGCCGGCGGTCTGCTCCCCGCCAGCCTGCTCCTAGGCGCATGTTGACCCGTAGCCAGGGTCCCGCTCCCGTCTTACCTGATCTACCGCAGCGGCGCAGGAAGACAAAAACAAAAGACAAAGCACTTCCTACTTCTTCGCGACAGCTGCGCAGCAGTAAGCATGCTACTCAGAGAGCGCAGGTCCCCAGTGTGCCCGCTCGCAGGATGCTCACGCGTAGTCAAGGGCCTGCTCCCGAGCCGCTTGAGCTACCAGGCCGGCGCAAAAAGGCCAAAGCCCAATGATAAAGGCGTAGAGAAGGGGTCATAGTCGTAGATGTCTGCGCTGATAAAGCGAATGAGCAAGTTTTTTGGTGAGTACACTAACACGCCATGTTGTTCTGGGGTACCGATTAAAGGTAAGAATGATCTCCCATGAACCCGTGTAGTTTCTTTTGGTATGGTTCACACGCACTTTCTGTCACCTCGTAGCACACTGCTGTTCTGAGGGCTTCTTGGCAATAATAATCAATATTGTTGGCAACGAAATCCTCCTCAAGAACCTGTGTTAGTAGCTGGCCACTTGTTTAAACCTATACCGCTGTCCTAGGACACCACGGATTAAGAATGGTAACATAGACTACATCAGATCTTAGGAACCGTGTGGCAAGTCCCCTAGAATCGAAATATAAAATTAGAAGATAATAAAACAAGCAAAAATTTAAACATTCTGGTGGACCCCCACGCAAGCCTTGTTATGGCTGCACTAGGCTTGTATTCCAAAAACGTGTTACTTCGCCTTTGTATGAACACACCTGGACAATCAAACTCTAGATGAGCAAAGCAGTATTTTAAAAAGAACTTAGAGAATGAATTTCATTTATGCAAAATATATGCGTAGATTTAAAGAGAGACTTGAGTTAGAGGGTATCTACTGTAAAAGGCGAAATGGGTGTTGCGGTTTGGTTAGATAACCTTTTTATCCAGGTCTGTTGGTTTGTATAGCTATGGGCGAAATCGCTGTCATCACTTAGACTCTTTGAAAGAGTTTCAGGTGGTGACACAGTGTGTTTTAATTTTGTTTACACTTTGCACTCCGGAGCCTACGGAATATTACACCTCGTAGCCCGCATGTGTTTTTAGAGCAGTTGTAGAGAATATATTTTTCTTGCGGAATCTAACCGTAATCTGTGCCCTACGCCTTGCTGTATAACCATTTATCTACTGTATGATGCTTGCAGTCATTTGTGCCTTAGGTCCCTAGCATGCTTCAATCTGGTTGGCCAAGATATTTAGTGCCTAGGCACTCTGCAATGTTGAGCGGTAGCATGCGTCGCCAGGCGTGCGAGCTTCGCCGCCTCAGCCTCATGTCGACTTAGGTGGGGACCGCGCAGGCTGACGCTCAATATCAGCAAATAGATGGCCGTGGCATGTCGCCCAACACGCTGGGAGACGGCGCCCAGGTCATCCATTGTGATGTTCATAATAATTACTAGCAGCGGTATGGTAGTTCCATCTTCTCCGCCGACGAATGACCGCTGGCCCTCCTAGCACCCCTCGATCGACCTTCCGGCCAAGAACGATCTACGCCTCCCTCCACCCGTCCTTTCGACCCTACTAACACGCTGACAACTGACCGGTCAAAAGATCGCGAAGGTGAGTAGCAACAGCGTAGTCACTCTTTGCGAAACATACCTGCCTAGGAAACGAGCCAAAGTACCCCGTCATTACTGCGATCATACAGATGAAGACATCTCAAATCTGCTCTGAACAATGCGCCTCCTGGAGTGTGACACCGTGGGCGAGATCTGCCTGACTAAGGTCCCTCCTGGCGGCAATGCTCCCCCATATGCGATACTTTCGCACACCTGGGGTGCCGAAGAGGTCAGCTTCAAAGATCTAATGGATGACATTGGCAAGGACAAGCTCGGCTACCACAAGATTCGGTTTTGCGGAGAGCAGGCCCGGCGCGATAATCTGCGATACTTTTGGGTTGACACGTGTTGCATCAATAAACCGGACAATACCGAGCTTCAGGAGGCTATCAACTCCATGTTTCGTTGGTACCGTGGTGCGGCCAAATGTTACGTCTATCTCGAGGATGTCTCAACATCCGTCCGTGATGCCGACGGCAAACGACGCAAGCTGGCCTGGGAAGCGGCTTTTCGGAAGAGCAAGTGGTTTACTCGCGGATGGACCCTTCAGGAGCTTATTGCTCCGGTGTCTGTTCAATTCTTTTCCAAAGAGGGAGTGCTCCTAGGGGACAGGAAATCTCTAGAACAAAACATCCACCACATTACGGGAATTCCCCTCCTAGCCCTTCAAGGCAGCCCTTTGTCTGATTTCAGTATCGCCGAGCGACTGGCATGGATAGCAAAACGTGACACAACACTCAAAGAAGACAAGGCGTACTCACTACTAGGCATCTTCGGCATTCACATGCCGCTTATCTACGGCGAGGGGGAAGAGAACGCATTCAGGCGTTTGCGAGAGGAGATCAACAAAGCTGCAAACGGCGAGCTCCCATCCATACCAACCGCAAGCGATGCCGCATTCGACTCCCGCGCTCAGGAGCACAACGCACGGTGCCATCCCGATACTCGCATCGATCTTCTCGACCGCATACAGGCATGGGCAGGCGATCCCCATGACGAATGTATCTTCTGGCTGAATGGCGCGGCGGGCACGGGAAAATCCACCATTTCCCGCACCGTGGCAGCTCGTTTCAACGAGCGGGGAGTCCTTGGCGCTAGCTTTTTCTTCAAGAGAGGCGAACGTGATCGAGGGGATGCGGCTTTGTTCTTTACGACGATTGCCGTCCAACTTGTCTCGCAGAAGCCCCAGATAGCACCATTCCTCAGAGACGTCATCAACTCCAACCCTGCCATCGCTACGAAAGCTTTTAGGGAGCAGTTAGAAAAGCTTATTCTGCAGCCGCTCGGTCAAGTCCACCATGGCTCCCACGACCCCACGATCACAGTGGTAGTCGATGCTCTCGACGAATGTAATCGTGACGACGATATCAAACTCATTATTCATCTCTTCTCTCAAACGAGGGATCTGAGCTCTGTGCGTCTCAAGGTCTTCATCACAAGCAGGCCTGAACTGCCGATTCGACTCGGTTTTAGGAACATAAGGGGCAAATACCAAGGTGTGGCGCTTCATCAGATTCCGGAGCCTGTGATCGAACACGATATATCAGCCTTCTTGAATTATGAATTTGCAAAGATCAGAGACGACTACAACAGTCAGGTATTTGACGAACAGCAACTTCTCCCAGATTGGCCTGGCGACCACATAATTCGAATGTTAGTGCGCATGGCCATCCCCCTTTTCATTTTTGCCGCAACCGTCTGTCGTTTCGTCGAAGATAAGGAATGGCTCGACCCGGCCAGCCAATTAACCAAAGTCCTCAACTACCGGGATGGCGGTTCCGAGGAGCTTGACAGGCTCGACTCGACGTATCTCCCAGTCCTTGAACAACTGCTTGTTGGAAAAACTGACTCCACCAAGATCCGCCTTCTGAACGAATTCCGACAAGTCGTTGGCCCGATCGTTCTCCTGACCGAACCCCTCTCGGCCTCGTCTCTCTCGCACCTTCTCGGTATTTCTACCGTATCTGTAACCCGTGCGCTCTATCGGCTTCATGCCGTGCTCGACGTACCATCTAGCGCAGACTCTCCTATCAGACCGTTCCACCTATCCTTTCGCGACTTTCTCACCGATCCCGCCAAGCGCGATACGAACGAGTTCTGGATCGACGAGAGGAAAACCCACGAGAACCTTGCAAGACACTGTATTCGGCTTCTACAATCATACCTCAGGAAAGATGTCTGCAATTTGAAGAAGCCGGGTAAAGCCCGTATCGAAGTCAACGCAGACACATGTCTACCTGTGCATATTCAATACGCCTGCCGGTACTGGATATCTCATCTGGAACAGAGTAAGGAGCATATCAGAGACGGGGACGCAATCCACAACTTCCTTACATGCCACTTCTTACATTGGCTTGAAGCGTTGAGCCTCGTTGGGAAGATAGCCGAAAGTATCGCAATGGTTAGCACCTTGCAGACGCTTGTAGAAGTAGGTGATTTGAAAACAACCCTGATTACTAAGTATACTGACTGGCCTACTAGCCCGAAAATGCCGCGATGTCTGCCTTTCTCCACGATGCAGGTAGATTTATTCTCAGCTTCATCTCGCCCATCAATTACACGCCTCTGCAACTTTATTCTTCCGCAATCATCTTTGCACCAGAGAGTAGTGTGATCCGTCATATATCCGAAATCCCAAAATGGATTGCAGCCAAGCCTGGCATGGAAGACAATTGGAGTCCTTGCCGCCAGACGCTCGAAGGCCATAACCATTCTGTCAATGCCGTCGTCTTCTCGCCTGACGGCTCACT